>PVJI01003663.1:0-120224 GCA_004026765.1 Micronycteris hirsuta
ATTGAAAGCGCATCAGATGGTGTTTAGCCTAGAGAAGAGGAAGTTCAATGGGACGTGAAAAGGGCCTTCACCCATTTGAAGGACTGTTTTGTGAAAGAAAGATTAAACTTATTTTTCATTTCCACAGGGAGTAGCTAGCACCAAAGCCTGGAATATAAAAGAGGCACATTTTTGGATCAGGACAAGAAGGACATTTTAAAAAACTTGGATTGGCAAAAAACACTGCACTGATAAGATAGTGGAATTTTCCCATCGTTAAGGAACGTCAAGCACAAGTTGAACGACAATTTGTTAGAGACGACATTTAAAGGGATGGATGGCTCGGACAAGGACAAGGACACGGCCTTCTTTAAAGTCCACTGCAACTCAAGGACAATATCGTGCTAGGATCCCCCGGATTTTCCATTGTTCTTGCAAGCCAAGCGTCTCTCAGACGTAACTCCTCGTGCCCCTGTTCCAGCCGGCTGGCTGGGTGACTTCCCGCCCACCAGTGCAACTGCCCTCCCACGGGTCGGCATCCACGGAGGCGTCAGCGCCACCTCTGGCTCATTGCTCCCTTCGTTTCTCGTATCTGACCAGTCTTCCAGTCAGTTGTTCCTTGGCGAGACTTCCTCCATTTCTCCTATGTTCTCCGCCTTGATAGCTGTTGCGATTGAGGACCGTACCCAGGACTCTGCGTGGATAAGGTTAATTTTACCTTATCGCATCGGTGGGGTCCCGAGACTCTGTCCCCACAATCTGTTGTGTGGAACATCCCAGATTAACTTTAAGAACATCGCTTTTCTGTAATAAACAGGATATAGATAACTCTACAACTAAAATTACATTTGTTTACATTGATTTTAAGAATTTAGATTGATTTGAGGATTTTAGGAATCCATCTAATCAAATTCCTCTTTAACCTGTGTTCCATTATGTTGACATACAAACCTTCTATTAACCAATGTTTATTTTTTTAGGATGAGTTGGCCTTTTTGGTAGGAATTACAAGAGCGCTTTGTCTTGAATACGTCTTTCTAATTCTTTTATCTCTGCTTTAGTTTTAAAGCTTCTTGTACTTTCTCTCTTTTTATTTTCAATTTTTTTTTTCCTATTCTTTCCAGGAAAATAGCTCTCTCACTTGTGAATACCCTGTATGTATAATTCATTTGGCATTTAACATTATGTGACTATTTTTGTTCAAAAAAATAACCTCTTGAGAGCAAAACTCTTGTGTCAAGCATAGTACCCAGTATTTCAAAAGCGTTTGAATATACACGTATGTTCTTCTTTGTTACCACTATAGACTTAGCATATGGTTCACATCGTTTTTAATTGTTATTAAGTGACTCAGGTGGCAGCTTCCCCATCTGTGTGCTGTTCTGACTTGTGCAGACGTGCTAGGAGTTAAACCTGGGAATCAGAGACCGGGGTGGCCAGGAGAGGTGAGCTTCCCATTGAAGTATCACAGCTGTATCTTGTACACAACTGTGGGCTATTTGTATGGAATACCAGTGGTGGTCTGTTATATTTTAATGATGAACTTTATGGAAGAATATAAAAGGTAGACAACCTAAAATACATGTACCGCTGTGTAGGAAAACTCAGAAAAGTGGAGTGAATGGATGGAATCTATTACATGATTAAAAAAACCCCACAAACACCATTAATTGCCATCAGTAAGACATTTAAGTTGCTTTTAAAATCTGAATGCTGGCACTGTGCACAAACTGTACAAGATTTACTTATAATTGTCGCAAAGTTGAATTGGTCAGTGTTATTCACTGAGACATTTTGAATTGCATTAGTGTTTTGCAGCTCCACATTTATATTAAAAATTTACACATAAATTAAATGAAATAATTGATGATTCTGTCTCCCATTTTCCTATTTGGTATCGTATACTTGGTTATTTTTTGACCCTATGAACAATAGCAAACATCTCCCTGATGCGGGAGGAAAAGACATTGTTTTCGTTTCTGGTTTGTTTTGTGTTTTCTTGATAATGGCGGATCTTATACACCTTCGCTAGCTGGGAGGTCTTTGGAATGATCCTTACACGATTGGCATGGATAACACAGGTTGGGGTCTTCAAAGAGCCCGCCAGCTCTGTCTCACTTGGCTCTTACAAAGCATTACCAGCTGTGCTCTGGAAGCACGGATCTCTTTTGAAGTCCTGGGCAATTCCCTCACCATGTACTGCAAGAGAGGCTTCCGTCCCACCATGCTGTGATGCCTCCACTGCCCAGTAGAGGGTGCCGTTTGTAAGCAACTTTTGTATCTAGTTGCTTCCCGGTCCCTTTACCTTGTTTGTTGATGATACAGTTCTTTGCAGTTCCCTATTGATTGCCTTCTCTTTTGGTTGCAAATCAGCTAGTGAGGTACCTTATACTCTAGGGAACAAAACAACACATTTAAGCTGGGCCCTGTTGCCTGGAAGGGACACATGTATGCACAGGGGACCCAGCCCACTCAGGTAGCCTGGGCTTTTCAGCCTGCTTGGCATAAATCTGATCCCAAATTGTTACCTAACAGCAAGGAAATCGATGCTGAGGATGGTTCTGTAACTGCTCTTCCCACCCAGTTGCTAAATTTTTAATTAAGCAAATATTCTTTAAAGATGAACACATGGAAATGAAAAATTTCCAGAGATCCTGTTTTAAGTAGACCGGCGAAGCTGTTCAGAGCTTTAGGTTCTCTGCCTTTAAATCGGTTTCCTTCGGGCCCATGATCGTTACATGCCGTGGTAACTATAACGTGCATTAAACCGAAGAGAAAAATTTAATCTTCAGTTTTTGAAATAGTTTGAAATCAGAGAAAATATTTTTGTTAAAGACCTAAGCTATTGGGATGCAGATACAGAGATGAAGGATGCTTCTTTACTGCACTTGGATTGAAAATTTAAAGCTGAATTAATAGTGGGTTCTTCAGCTCTCTAGAAAGTCGTGTGAGTAAGTCATAGTAGCCGACATACCTCCTTGCATTTTGGAATCACCAGGACTGATTAGGAAAATGGTTTCTTCTTCTCTGAAGAATGAATTAGCTATAAATGGGAAGTGATCTTTTAAGTTAACTTTGTGCTTCATTTTTTCTTTTTGGTCACCGTTTTCTTTTATCAGAAAAAGTGGAAATATATATTCTGTGGGTGATTGATATGTTGTAGAATGGAAGGACACCTTATCCTAAGTAATTTTTACTTGTCTTTGGTTTTATCTTCCTTTAGCAATTTTACCTTCAAGAAAAACCTCTGCCTGCAATCCAGGGCATTTTAATCTCTTCATTTTCACTTGGATCTTAAATGCCAATGCCCATGGTGTGCACAGGGCTTCCTAAGGATGGCTAGTTAAAAAGTTCCTTTCTTTTCTTCACAGATATGCTTTCTGGAAGTGTGAAGAAAGGAGCCTGAGGGTCTTTTCTTTTTCTAAAAACGACTCAAAGTTTTTCATTTGACTGTAAATTGTGAAGATGATTAACTTCAGAGTAACAGCAGAACTTTAATCCCAGCACATGAATACTACACTTTGATGTTATTTATGACTATAACACACCACCCATTCATTTAAATATCATAGGAAAATCAATAGACTCAAGGGACATGAGAATTTTCTTCTTCAGTTGATTATAAAAGGTATCATATGGAATGTAATGGCTTTAAAGCAGTAAACATATTTTCTTTATGCAAATATTTATTCTTTTGTTCTCATGATAAAGTAGATTTTATAGCATATTCTTATGAAATAGTTTTACCCATTAACTTTTACTTTAGGAAAACTTTATCTTAGTGTATTTATAAATGTATGAAACACTAAGAAAATATTAATAGCTTTGTTGTCACACATAAGCAACATTACGATCAATATTCTCTGAAAAACTACTTTTCATTCAGCAGTGGAAATCCTCATGCTTTCTATGGTCAAGCTAAAAGGGTCATTACAAGGTCAGCATCTTATTTTTTAAAGAAGGAAAAAGTAAAGAAAAGTTATATATGACGGTAGTTCTTGGAGATTTGGGATCAGAACATGCTAGAAGAGGCCCAATAGAAAAAAATTATTATGAAAATGAGAACTTTGATATCTTGTATCATTAATTTTAAGAAGATATAGAGAAATATTTTCCAAAATGATGTTCTTATTTTAAAGATTGTATTTATTTTTAAAGGCGAAGTGAGGGAGAAAGAGAGGGAGAGAAACATCAATGTATGGTTGCCTCTCATATGCCCCCAACCAGGGACCCGGCCTGCAACCCAGGCATGTGACCTGACTGGGAATCCAACCAGCAACCCCTTGCTTTGCAGGCCAGCACTCAATCCACTGAGCCACACCAGCCAGAGCATAAAATGTTGTTCTTTTAGTAGTTGTAGTAAGATGATATCTCATTGATTCTACCTAGGAAGAGCAGACAGAATTAAGTACAACCATCAAAGGTAAAACAGAATGACATTGGAACATATATTGCAAAAATAAACGGTGCAGAGAGAGGAGGAACCATGTAGGGATCTATTAAAATTTGGAACCTGACTTCTGTTTGTTTTATAAGAAGTTGATGTTGCTGCTGATACTCAATTTTATCCCATGGAAATCAGACGTAATCATTAGAAATATCCGTGTCCATGTGTGTCTGTAGCAATAGCCTTTTCCAGTGTGGTCTAAGCAGTGTTTCTTCAATCACGACCCATCTGCAAGATATATTTAAGACTATTCTTTAGAGCAGTTTCTAAGCCTCAGAAAAATCAAGTGGAGAGTCGTGAGTTCCCTTGCCACACCCCACACTTGCACACTTTCCCCCACTATCGACACCTCATCCACAGAGGCGTGGTTGACTGTGTTGCAACATGCGTCCAAGAGCTCAGGAACTTTTATCTGTGGATTCCGAATCAGTGGGCTCTTTGGTGGGAACACAAAATAAGATATACTCTCCTGCAGCAGTGATGTTTCTGCCTTTTGTTATTGGTAATTTCTGTTTTAAAGAGGCTGATACAGTGGAAGAAAATAAAAACCGATTTTTTCCCATTGCAAACTATTTTCCATATGAAATTTGGTTTCAGACAATAAAATGTGTTTTGATTTATTTGGCTTGGTGAAAACGCAAAACTCTGTTGGTGTAGCTATATTTCATTTCTGGCTTATTGAGGTCATATTTAGATGGCTAGTCATCTGGCTGTGGACTTGCTCACCGCTTCTTCCTACCAGTGGGGCTCTCTGCATGCTTCCAGGCATAAGCAACGCACGCAGGGCATCCGAGGTGGCCCACAGAAGAAAACACCAACAGTAGAGAAATAGGGGCTTTCAGTCAAGTGGGTATTTTGTCAGCTACCTTAAGTCCTTGTTGTATAAACAGAATTCACTGTGTAATAATAGCTTGGTTTATGAAAACTACACAGGCATTCTAACACTTGGTTGTTTAAAATATGGGGGGATTTGACGAACTCAAACTTATTTGTGTTTTTAAACAGGAGAAAGAGTGTTTGAAAAACTGTGCACCCTTAAGTAATTGAAAATTAAGTCATTAGTCATGACGAATTTACTCAAACTGGATTTGCGAATTCTCAAATTAATTGAGGGTACTTATGTGTAGCACTGCTCTTGGTGCTAAAGATAAGGCATCTTATTAGTTGATCATTTATTTAATAAGTATATTTTTATTATTTAACATATGCACCAGACACTACGCTGGGCATGTGGTATTCATGGTGGACCAGAAAAATGGATTCTGTTCTGACGAAGTTTCCATTCTTGGGGCCGAAGAGAAAAGCAAATGAACACATAGATCAACATGGTATTTCAGTGCATGGTGAGTGTAATGAGGAGCATATGATGGAGTGATGGGGCCGAGGGAAAAGCAGGAATGAAGTGGGGCTTCTGTGCGTGGAGTGAGTTTCACAGAGCGTGGACAGGGCAGATCCTGGGGTGAGAGAGAGCGCCCGGCAGGCAGGGCAGCCACAGCCAAACCCTCTGGTGAGAACAGGCTGTGCCCTCTGAGGCAGCCCAAGGTGTCTGTGTGGCTGGGAGATTTCTGTTGGACACTAACTGAGAGCTCGTCAGAATCCAGATGAAGGACTATGGACTCCATGCAAATTGCAACGGAAGACTGTGTACATTTTTAGTTACAGAAGAGGAACGATCTGATTTATATTTTTAAATGGCCACCATGGCTTCTGCAGATTGAGTGGATTGTAAGAAGGAACCTTATTTTATTAAAAAGAAATTAATCCCTACATGAGAATATGTTTCTATTGATTTTTAGAGAGAGAAAGGAAGAGGGGAGTAAAGACTGAGAGAGAGTGAGAGAGAAATATTAATCAGTTCCTCCCATATGTGCCCCAACAGGGGATCGAACCTGCCACCTAGGTATGTTCCCTGACCAGGGACTGAACCCACAACCTTCAGGTGTACGGGACGATGCTCCAACCAACCGAGCCAGCCGGCCAGGGCAAGGAGGGATTTTTAAGGACTAGAAGCGGGAACGCTAATGAGGAGTCAGTGGCAGCCTCCTGAGAGGACAAATGGGGCCTGAACCTGGTGTCAGTGTTGCAGAAGTGGAGGGAAGTGTACATGGCATTTGGAAGTCCCCGTGACAGAACAGAACTTGGCAATGGCTGGGAACCGAGAAAGGGTACAGAGAAAAGAGTAATGAGAAGGAAGAACAGTCCCCTGAATCTGAAACGGCAGAGAATGCAGGCAGGCAGTGTTTGCTGAGGTGGCCGTGGCTGTGGGAGGGACAGGCTGGGGTTGGGGAACCAGACGTTCGGCTGTGAACTTGATCGACCAAGATTTTTCAAGTTGGAATCTGGAAAAAGGAGTCTTGTTTTCAGTGCACGGGACATGAGATTACAGTTCAGGTCAGGAGGAATATTTTTGTGAATATATTTTTACAAATACTCCTTTTTTAAAGTTTTAGTATTGTTTTTCTAGTGTGGTATCAAAATACAATAGTCTTTGAAATAAAATGACTTCCAAGGCCTTTAACAGCAAAGAAGCCATTAGAGGTTTTTCTGTCACAAATGCATCATTAAGGTGCCATGGGAGCGAGGCAGACAAGAGCACATTCGCTAATAAAACTCAAGACAGACTCTTTAAGGCAAAGGCATAGTTAAAAGTAAATTAAAATATCTGTGTGCAAGAAATTCTTTTGATCCTATTTGGACGGATCTTTCTGAGCTGACAAGGGATTGCTAAATAGCACCCCAAGTTTACAAGAAAGAGAAGCTGTAGTGGCTACACATTGTCCAGAAAGCTTTTAAATGTGGATGTTATTGATTCATGGGCACTACGTGGGCCGCGCCTGCATTAGTGGAGAGGCTTTCTTCCAGCAGCCTTTGTCTTCTTAGCATCGTGTCCATTTTTAAAGATTTGAAGACCTCAGTGTATAATGTATGGATTTAGATCACTAAGCCTGAGAAAAAAATCCAATAGTGTTTATTACAGATTCAATTTCACTGAAAGAATCCCTCGAAACAAACAAAGAAACAAATACCAGGCACAAAGCCAGGTGTTTGCAGCTTCTTTGACGATGTGCGTTGTCTCCAGTTTCGAGAGCCTCATCGGTCAGGGCAGTGAGCCAGTCCCGAGAAAGACCACCCGGATGTTACCAGCAAATGAGTGGGAGGGCTTGAATGTTATTTTGATTTCATTCTCAGATCATAGAAAATTACCAATCCTTTGGAAACAGTAATACTTATCTCTACAACTTGCTTAATGGGCTTTGCTCCCACTGTACAGAAATGTGCCTTGCTAGACTCCTAAAAATAAACCAGGTGCCGAAAAGCCAACTGAGGTTTGCCACCCTCGACTTGAGCCTCCAGGGAGGTGCCACAGACTTTCGGGTTATTGGAAATCAATGCTAATTGGAATTCTTTTTGAAGTAGCAGAAACATAACCTGGAGCAGCCTGTCAGACATAGCTAGATTTAAGCTTAACAGTCCCGCCGCTGAACTACATATTGTCTGGAGAGAGGGATTTTTGATCATGTTTATATATCAAAGGAAGATTTCTGTTTCTCGAATTTGTATCATGATGCAAAGGTTCTGTGAACCTAGAGAACTAATCATTCCTGGTTGATACACTGAACGCAATCAGATCTGCCTTGCTGCAAGGTTCAATTTTTGTTTTCAGAATCAGCGGTGCTCAAACAACAATGCTTCCTCCAAAGGTAACAGGTGCACATGTGAAAGCACAGTTGACCTGGGTGTCTACTAACACAAATGCTAGACATCCTCTGAATCTTTGCTGGAAACACGTACACTCACGCACGCACGCTTACTGTATCGGCTCTTCAGGAGCTGAGACTTGCCCACAGGACATTGTGCAGTTCCAAATTCAGGAGTCCCCAAAGGCTGCCTGCTCAACTTAAAACTGGGTTTTGAAAATTAAAGCTACATCAGCCCGTGGCTCATAGGACAAACTCAAGAGCTTTTAACTTCTTATGTCTGGAATAAATTTCCAGTGCACAGCATAACTGCCTGTTTCTAGCACAATGCATCCTTTCTAAACATGCAAATTCCTTGGCTTCCAACAAAGGACTCTGGGAGGAAGTGAATCCTGATTAAATTCAAAGGCATCCTACAGTTGTGTAATTACTATGGATTATAAAATTGTGGGGCTGCTTATGTTCCATTCTTTATGAGAAAGAGCACAACAAAGCATTCTAATTCTTGGGGTTGTCCAAGTACTGTTGAGGTGATGTATTTATGGTGCAGAATTACACGAAAAGCCATAAATGGCCAAGGAAGTCACCAGAATGACTTCGCATGTAACTTAATTATGAATGTGCATGTAGAAGAAACAACTTCTACTGGCAAACCTAATATTTTATCACCACATTTCTATTACTTTTCCAGCTGTGTATATCCAAGATCCACTGCGAAGGATCTTAAAATTTTATTTTGTATAAATTGCTGACCTAAAAAAAGTTAGGTCCTCCATCACCTGTGAAATTTTAGAACGTTGGTGTGAAGCCTCTGATGACCAGAGGCAGTGCTTGCTCAGGGTGGTCCCCACGGTGGTCCCCACGGTGCTCTGGAGCGATGGGCACTGTACAACTCACTGCTGATGGCCCACAGCCGCTGGCTCCGAGATGGTGATGTGCCATAGGGTTGCAGGTTCCTGGTCATTAAGGACGTCCACCCAGGGACATAATGAAACCTGTCTCTCATCTGTGTCATTCTTTCCTAGGCCAAGGACCATGTATTGGTTTGGCCGAAAAGTCCGTTTAGTTTTTTCCATAAAATAAAAGATGCATTTTTCATTTTCACCAAATAACTTGATTGATTTGGATATTTTGGCTATCTCCCAGGTGGTAGAACATTGATTGTTCTCAATTCATGTCTCAATTTGATCGCTATCAATGTCAACTGGTCTACTTGACCATGGAGCATCGTCCAGCGAGAACTTTCCAGCATGAAACTTCGCAAACTACTTTGGACACATTCGATCCATCGCAGCGCCTTTTCCACACCCAGAACAATCTTTCTTTGTGTTTCAGTTGCATTTTTGCCTTTCTTGAAATAATAAAGAATAACGTGCAGAAAAGGTTGCTTATTTTTTTCCATCTTCAATATTAAAATGGCTACACAAAAATTCACCAATTTTGATAAGCTTTTTAAAAAAGTGCATGCTGATGTGACAGCTGTCATAATACAATCTAACAAAATTGTTTCGAATGAAGTTAAAGACAACTAAGTGCTACTAGAACCATTGTACATAAAAAAAAGAAAAAAGAAAAAATGGACTTTTTGGCAAACCCAATACTATGTAGGGAGCTAAAACCTGGAATTGTTCTCCCTAACTTGTCAGTCCGAGGACAAGAAGTGTGACTGCACCAAAAACCTATTAATCCTCAAGGTAAAGAGGATTGTGAAAACCATGTTAATGCCTGCCCCGCTTCCCGACTTTCTTCCTGTAGCTCTCTGTACTCTCACTTCTTGCTTACTAACATTGGCTGCTAGATGTCTGAATTGACAAGGCAAAAACCTATGCCCCTAAGATTGCTGGGTGCTTAAATTCATTCAGAAATATCTAGCGAGCAGGTTTTGTGTTTGATTTTGAAGCTTCCATAGTGATCAAAAGAACATAGTTACATATGATTTTTATGGAGCTTACCGTCTAGTGGAGAAAACTAATATTAATTGACTACTGAATTAATTGTAGAGATGAAAGGCTATTAGGAGAGCACAGAGTAGAATAAATGGAGATAGACTGAGACCAGGAAAGGGCTCCCTGAGAAATGGGTGGTTGGAACTGTGATGTGAGAATGGATAGGAATTAATATGTCATTACAAAAATACTGTAGAAAAAAGAAAATATCCTGTCCTGTATGATCATATTTTGTTTTTCTTTAATTTTTTTATACTGCAATAGTTTTTGACTGACAGGAGAACTGTAAAGAAAGATCAGAAATTGCTCATGTAGCCCATAACCAGTTCGTTACGTTGTTAAGAGCTTGCGTCAGCATGGCACATTCCTCACGGCTAATAAACCAACATTGGTATATCACTGTTAGTATATTGCTACGCAGGATTTCTTCACGTATTCGAAATTCAATATTTTCACTGACGTTATGTATTGCAAATCCCGTCTCTCACTTTGGGGTATGTCTTTACATACTTATACATACTTGTACTATTTTTCATGGCTTTTAATAAACAGAAGTTCTACAAGGTAAGGAACATCTGTTTTATAGTGTCAGTGTTTGTATAATGCTTTTTAAAAAATATCAATCCAACCCATGATCCTAAGGATGTTTCCTATATTTTCTTCTAATATTTTTCTTTTGCAATGTCTTTTTTTTCCACCTAGAATTGATTTTTGTTAATTATATTGGGTAGGAATTTTTTTAAAAACACTAGTTTGTGTATAGATAAGAGATAGTCCAGAATGATTGCATGGTCCATAATTTATTCACTATTCTTTAATATAAATTATTTATATATTATACTTCCAAAGTTGTATAGGTCTATTTCTGGGCTCTCCATGCAATTCTCTGGTCCTTTCTCTTTATCTCTGCCAAGATCAGACAGATTCCTATTAATTCAGTTTTATAAAAATTCTGAATATAAAGAATAGGTTGTCTTTCTGGTTCTTCTGTAGTAAGAGAGTTTTTGCTATTTTCAGACTTCAGCTTTCTAATATCCATTTTGTTATCAGCTTGATAAGTTCACAAAAATGTCCCTCTTAATTGGAATCACATTGATTTTTTTAAAAAAGAAAATCAATCTGGAGAGAAGTCATTTTACATGTATCAAATCTTCCTATGTATGAAATGAATATACATGTAATCTAATTAAATAGGCCTCCTTTAATATGTTTTAAAATAGTTTACAGTACTAACATAAAGGACTTGACAACTTTTGGGAAACTTATTCTTGATACTTTATATTATATGCTAATATTGTGGCTGTTATGCATTTTTAATCACATTTTTCTAACTGTGAGTGTTAGATAAAATGCAATTAAATATTCATATCAAACTTTTACTTAGCAGCAATGCTGAAACTTTCTTTGTAATGAACTAATTTATCTTAAGGATTCTTTAAATGTAATTAGTCATATAAGCATGATTAATGGCTGTATTTTCCTTTCCTTCCAAATGTTGGGTCTCGTCTTCATTTTGTGTCTTATGTCAATTCCTAGGATGTCTAGTAGGGTTTTGAATGAACGTGAGCTGTCATCCTACTATTCATCCCGATTTTACATTATTACATTATTTTATAGTCTTGATATTTGTTAAAATAATACCAAAATATCGATGCCTGCAGTTTGTTCTATGTCTGGTTTCTGCATGAGATCAAGAAGCATCCTTTAACTTCCATTCCATAGTGAGGTATGGTGTTGAACATTTGTGTGTGTGTGTGTGTGTGTGTATTTGCCATCTGTCTCTTTGTGGAGGCATCTAGATCGCTTGCCCATTTTAAAATTAGATTGTTTTCTTACTGTTGAGTTGTAAGGGTTCTGTGTCTAATTTAGATATTATTTCTTTATCATACATGTATTTTGAAGAAAATTTTCTCCCAATCGGTGGCATGTCCTTTTATTCTCACACTGTCTTTCACAGAGGAGAATTTTAATGCAGTTCAATGTCTCAATCTCCTTTTCCTGTGGCGTGCTGTTGGGTTGTATCTGATAAGTCATTACCAAACCCAAGGTCCCCTCACTTTTCCCCTGTGGTGCCTTCTAGGGATTTTATAGATTTGCATTTACATTTAGATTGACAGTTCATATTTAGTTAGTTTTTGTGAGATGTAAAGTTTGTATAAAGATTTTCTTTCTTCCTTCCTCCCTTTTTCAGTCTTTCCCTTTCTTCCTCTTTCTTTTTCTTTCTTCCGTCCCCCCTCCTCTCTTCTTTTCTTCCACCCTTCCTTCTTTCCTTCTTTCCTTTCTTTTCTTTATTTCTTTCCATGTCCATTTGTTCCAGCACCATTTCTTGAAGAGAATATACTTTCTCCATTAAGTAGCCTTTGTTGTTTTTTCTTGCCCTCAAAGATAAGCTAACATTACATGTTTGATTATTTGGGACTCTCTATCCCACTAGTCTTGTCTGTTCTTTCACCAATGCTACACTCTCTTGACTTCTGTAATTTTGTAGTAAGGTTTGAAGTTGGCTGTTATTTGTCCTCTGACTTACTTCTGTTTCAATATTATGTTACCCATTCTAGTTTTTTGCTTCTCTATATAAACTTCAGAATCAGCTTGCCAATAGCCACAAAATAATTTGCTGAGATTTTGATAGAATCTGTAGATTAAGTTGGGAAGAACGGATATCTTAACACTATCTTCCTATCAATGAACATAGAATAACTCTCCATTTATTTAGGACCTTTTTGATTTATTTCATCTTATTTTTATACTTTTCACATATAGATCTTTTACATATTTTGTTAGAATTATGCCTAAACATTTTTTGTTATTGCTAATATAAATTATACTGAATTTTGAATGTGTAGAGATGAAAAGATAAACAAGTATGTTACCTTTTAGATACATTTATAAGAAATTTAAAATTTATGCTATAAGAAATTTTATGAATGAAATATAAGAAACTATGGCTATTAATAGTGTCTTAGCTCATTCAGCTGCTATAGCAAAATACCAGGAGAATGAATAATTTGTAAACCAGACAAATTTCTTTCCAATATTCTGGAGGCTGGGAAGTCCCAGATCAAGTTGCTGGGAGATTCAGTGTCCAGTGAGGACTTGCTTTCTGGTTAATAGAAGGTCCCTTCTCATTGTGTCCACCCCTGGAGTAAGGGGCAGGCAGCTCTGTGGGATCTGTTTTATAACAGCATTAATCCCATTCACAAGGACTCCGGCTTTAAGACCTAGGAACCCCTCAATGTCTCTGCCTCCTTATATTGCCATTTTGGGGGATTAGGATTTCATTTTATGGTTTAGGGGGAAGGGAAAAAACATTCAGACCTTATCAAATAGGAGGCTGACTAAGCCACAGAGACTTAGCGTAGTGACGCCTAAACTGGAATGTGGAAGAATAATTGTAAGTGGTCAGGCTAGGGTGGAAGCAATACTTTGAGAATGGATTAAAGACTTCAAACAATGGAAATAATAAGAGAAAACACTCGGTATGAGAGAGCAAAAGCTTCAGTAACTGGGCTTACTTCACTAGCTCTGGGATTCAGAATTTGAAATGGAAAGAAGCAAGAGACATAAGCAAGTAAACATAAGCTTATAGGTGATTGGTAGAAATATAAAGAGGTGATCTTGTCAGATCCAAGACAGTAGGGAAAGGTGGGGATGGGGCAGAATAGATGAAATGTTATGTCTAGTCTTGAATTGTTAGCCTTTTATATTATTGTATTGTCCAAAGGAAACAATGTGTTTCATCAGCCATGTGATCACCGCAGATGATCATTAGGCCTCTCACGTCATGAGGAAAATTTTGACCCAGAGACCTGAGTGAGAAGATTTTCTATTTTCCCTGCTCTTTTGTGGGCCAAGTCTAAGCACAAGTCTGTCTTTCAGGGACACTGTGGCAACAACCGTAGTCCTTGTCTGCACTTGTATTTGTGGCCCTGGGTTCTCGTCATTTCTTACAAATTCAGTTCTAACTTCTGAATACTTGCAACATGGACAGTAAATCCACTGCAGATCTCAATCCACATTGAGGTAGCTGTGCCTCCCCAAAGCACTGTGGTGCCTGAAAGCCAGTGCGTTTCCTCCTCTTCCTTTTTCTGTATTCGGGGCAACGTTTTTATGAGAAAGGACTCCAAAGCATTCTAACTAATTCCTATTACTTTGTCAATGATAGGTGGTTATACTATTTTCCTTTGCTCAACACACTTACTTTGATCCTTCAATTGTCTTCTGAATTATTGGATACGCTAGGCCACTGGGCACAGCTGGACGTGGACAGAACACTTTCATGCTAGAGAGGGTTCATACAAGCCCTTCCTCCAGCCTTTACGAAATCATCCCACAATATCTGCCTAATCAGTAAAATGAATCATTGGGCTGGTCATCTGAAAATATTACAAGTTATCAGGTAGAATGTACTACATAAAATTTATAATAGAGTTGCCACCTGAAGGATACAGATTAGAGCTAAACTTCGATTTTAATAAGATCATACAAGTTGCCCACCCCCAGCCCCACACAAAGAGCAATACACAGCTTTTCACATTTTCATTTATTTTTTACTTTAAATTTTATTTTCCAATTACACTTTACATTCAATATTATTTTGTACTTGTTTCAGGTGTCCCAGCTTTCTGCATTTTTAATTACACTTGGCTTTGAAAAACCTTGAGGTAGTCGGAAGTGTTCTGTATCATACCTCTATAATATGTGGGGAAATGATTTTATTTCCCCCCTCCAGTTTTGTTCTTTTGGAATAATAAAATAAAGACTTTAAATTTTAATTTGTGACTGCTTCTTCAAGCAGTGCTGACATTTCAGTTAACGGTCTGATTTACTAGAGTAAAAACTTGCAGTTTATAAAGGGCTGCAATTTTCAAATGCTGGATAATAAGACTGCAATATAGTTGTGTACACATGAAAGAAAAATGCAGAGCTAATATCACATCTGTGTGGCGCACACTCAGAATAATTCTGTATTCTCCTATAAGCAAAGAGTTAGATTCACTACATTATACACATTTTAAGGGCAAGTGGCTTGTCTTAATTATCTTCTAAAACTCTGAAACACAGCATGTAGTATTTCCCACATAGTGGGCATTCCATATAATAATTGCTGAATAAGTAAATGAATTAGAATTTTCTCCACACACTGTAAAACTTAAAAGAAATTGGAGAAATGATGAATGATGAGATTTCACAAGATATTTAGGTAAAAGGAAACAGCAGACATGTGAAAGTACGCTAAGTATATTATCATGAAATACAGAAATATCAAATTGGAACGTTAAATTAGCCCAAGGATTTGCAAGTGAATCTAATGCATTTTGTGTTAGTTATATCTCTCAACACTTACCACACAATTTTCCCACTCTGTTTTATACACCTAATGGGCAACATTATTATCAAATATTTCTTATTGCTAGGCAAAATATGAAATAGAATCTTGAAATTATCTAGGTAATTTAGTGCACATAGACTCTAAATTCAAACATGTCAAGCAAAATAATAGACTTTGGAGATTTTGTTTAGGGAAAGTCACTTTGCTCATTTAATTATTCTCAGTTTCATTTGTACTGACTCATGAAATTGATCTAAACCATCACTTCTGACTTTTGTTTCAAGGTTTTTAGTTTCTATTTTTATTTTTTTAATTTTAACTTTTTAAAGACTTTATTTATTTATTTTTAGAGAGGTGAAGGGAGGGGGAAAGAGAGGGAGAGGAATATCAATGCATGGTTGCCTTTTGAGTTCCCCCAGCTGGGGACCTGGCCTGCAACCCAGGCATGTGCCCTGACTGGGAATTGAACTAGTGACCCTTTGGTTCACAGTCTGGTGCTCAATTCACTGAGCCACACCAGCCTTGAGAAAAAAAATTAAATAAAAAGGGAAATTGTTTTGCTAGATTCAAGTAGCATAAAAGATTATTCTGATTCTTACGCATTCTCAGATACTTATCAGAGCATGCAGTGAAATGTGATAATAGAGGTGAATGGCTCAGTTCTACGCCAATGCAAGACAACTTGTGCAATGCATGTCTGAAAAACTATTGTTGTTAGTTTTGAGTGGAGGCATCCTTCTTTGAGAATTAGAACACGAATCGTTCTATTCTTAAAGCTCAACAATTAAGAATGAATGCATCGGAGCACACATCAACTTCCAACCTGTCTTTACAAAAACATCTCTTTTGATCTGTGGGAGTTATCTGGTGTGCTGAGCAACTCTTTTTGTGTGCAGATGATACACACACATGGTCAATGTATTCACTTTCCTTTCCTTCCTTTTAATACAGAGGGTACCTTCAACGCTTGATCTTAAATTTCAGGTTGACCAGTAAATGCAAATTGTTAGAATTCACCTTAACCTGGAGAAGACTAGTACTATAATCCTTCCAACTTAAAGAAGTATTTTATATTTATATAGGTACTGACCAAATTAAATTGCTTTAGTCTCCACATTTTTAGCTTGAGATTTCATAGAACTCATAATTGCAAGTTTCTGAGAGAGATTTGTATTTTCAGTTAGTTTCAACTGGTGGTAGAAAGTAACAAAAACTAGTGACATCATCAGAACCATCTACAAATATCAAAAATGAATAGTTTAGATATAAGAGGAATTATAGATATGCTGCCAAAGCATGTCACATAAATGCAAGGTAGCACAACACACGTGTGTGTGTGAGGACTTTTTTCAGTCCTAATTCCATACGTCCATGAATAAAATCACAGCACAAAAGTACTCAGGTCAGAGACAGTGCTTCACTTTTGTAGCTGAGATCTGTTAGTGCTCTTTGGTTTGGTTTGGTTTTCTATTTTATCTACTTATATTTTGATTTTTTCTTTTTCAGGAAGAGGGAATATAAAAATTCACACATGTTCAGTTACGTGATTGTACCTTGTTCTAAAAGTGCAGGCGGCTCTCCTCTTCTCTCTAACCTTTGTGTTTGAAATGCATTGTTGAAAATATCCTTTTCTCCTCTCTTGCCTAATAGGCTCAGGGATTAAATGCATGCACTTCCAAGTAAAGGAAAAGGAGAGAAATGAAGTGTTTTCGAGCTGAAGGGTGTCATTAACTGAGACACCACTGAGACTGCAGCAGTTCAACACTGCCATGCCAACCAAAAAAAAAAAAAAAAAACAAAACCCCACAAAACACAACAACAACAAAGTCCAGGTACTGTGAAACGAATCAGTCTTTAAAGGAAAGACGAGCAATGTCATAAAAATGGTGTAACTATTCTGGTTGATAGTACAAATCATGAATAAATCATACACTGCAAGTGAAGCATGAAAATAGGTTGGCATCTAGGACACTGGATGCTGAATTCTTAGAGGAAAAGAAAAAGGGATATACATATTGTTCCCTGCACTTCCCACAGCGGGGAAAGGAACAGTATGCTGAAACTGTGGATTCCATTGGACTTCTGTTGGACTCCAAATAGAAGAACTTGTTTTCTGAAAGCTAGATTAGACAATTGCTTCATGTTTCAGAAATTTATTCAACATGGTTTTAGTCAATGTTTTCTCTTTTGTTCCAAGGTGATTGTATAACCAACCTTGGAACATGTTCCCATGTTCACACACCTCAAATGTGACTTAAACCAAGACCTGCTCTCAGATAATTATTGAGATCATTGCTGTTTAGTATTGACATTCTCAACTTTCTGAATGATGCATAACCAATGTTAAGCACTAGATCTAATCTCAAAGGTATGGATTTAAACGTAGACAATTTGGAGAAAGAGTATAGAAAATTATTCTTAGGATTGTGAGTTGCCTCAACTAACTGGATATTTTCCCTACCAAGTAATGAGTAGGGGACAGGCTAGAGATTCACAGGAAAGTTAGCTGAAATTGTTGGGTTGCTTTATCCTACAATCTGCAAACACAGTTAGAATCCCTTAGACTAATTCCTTTTATTTCATACAAATTTTGATACCTATATATACACACACATATATATGAAAACATGAATTCATATTAGGACATCCCTACACCATCTGCATAAACATATTTCTGTTGAGTTCACTCTCTTGTCTTCACTCTTAGATTTGAAATTCCTGAATGCTCTTCCTAGACCCCATTTTCAAGTGGCTGGCACAGCCACCAACTGTCCACGAGCCCTGTGTTCGTGTTGAATAAAACGAAGGTAACAGCTGGAATTGTTCCGATGACTGTGGGATATGATACAGCTGTGAAGATGCAGGTTTCTGACATAAATAGACGAAAAGTGAGTAAATGCCAAGGCTTGGTTTGAAGTCATTCCTTCTTTCATTATTTCACATTCTGTCAAAGAAAACACAAATTAAGCCCCCGCAGCTTGTTCTTAAACACATTCACTTCCATGCTCTTGACGCGAAGGTAAAGGGAGGTCCACACGTGCGCTGGATTCGTGGACTCTGCAGCTGTTAACTCGGAGTCAGGGCGGCGAACGTTTGGTAAGGAGGACATGACGTCATCAATTAACTTCTGAGCGTTCGGGGGTGTGGGCGGGGCGTAATTCTCAGGCATCTGTGGGCTGAAGGGTTCTCTCTGCCCAATGACACTCCTCAAAGGACGTTTACCGGTGAAAGCTTTATGAGCAGCTCCTTCCAGTCAACATGTGCACTTCACATTAAACAACCCAAAATGGGCAAATGTCTAAAACTAAGTATTTGTATCACCTACTGTGTGCAAACTGGTTCTAGACAGAAGGTCGGGGTGGGGGGGCGTGAAGCAGAGCTCAGTGCTCTCTCAGGGAAAGAGTCCAAGGATGGAGTGTTAACACTAGAAGTCATTTTTCATATGTATTAAAAACTATGTATATACATATATATCTATATTTTGTTTTGTTTTGTTTTAAGATTTTATTTAGTTTTAGACAGAAGGGAAGGGAGGGAGAAGGAGAGGGAGAGAAACATCAATATATGGTTGCCTCTCATGTGGATCCCACTGGGGACCTGGCCTGCAACCCAGGCATGTGCCCTGACTGGGAATCGAACCAGCTACCCTTCGGTTCACAGCCAATACTCAATCCACTGAGCTACACCAGACAGGGCTATGCATGTATATTTTGAGTATCTCCTAAGTAGAGTCTGCTATGTGAGGCAAAAACACAAGAAGAGATTTTTAAAACCACTCTGTAACCTTTCTTTTTTAAAAAAGAAATTCCTAGAATATTAGCATTTTCTCACTCATTGATAGAAGAGAACTTGAACGTATCTGCCCACATCAGAATTTCAGTCACTGTTAGTTTACGCTCATGCTTTACATTCAGGTCCGTTTAATTAGACTGCTGGGTTCACGTCTGTAGCTTTTGCAGAACAATTCTTGACATCCAGTCACCGCCGCGTTTCCAGTCTCCCTGCTTCGTCTCAGACTTTTGACAGGAGCTTGGGAGAACGACCTCCCCAGAGCTGGTAGGGGTGGAAGGGCACAGAAAATAAAGGTATCTTTCTTTTCATTAAGTTAAATAAGATCTTATTTTTGCCTTCTTATATTTAGCGCTATCACAGATATCGCATCAATACAAAAAAATTTCAGCACGTGGTGCTCACAACATATAGGTATACTGTGCAGGATAATGATGCATCAGCCTGGGCAGTACACGGGCAACCTGTGTATATGGAGTCATTGATGGGAGACACCCCCATGGGGGAGATATTGGCAAGAAGAAGTCCTTTACAATTCCAAAAAAAACAAATCCCAAAAAACACCACCATCACAACCATGACAACAACAAAAAAGCTGAATGTGAAAAGATTGTGTGTGGGTGTAAAGAAAATTCTAGAAGCTGCCTGTGGCATCAAGAAAGATTCTACAAAGGACGTGGGTGTTTAAGGAAAGGTAAGCATTTGTCAGTTGTAGGAAGAGGGGAGTCATTTCCCGGCTTGTGCAAGGAAAATGATGTGCTCTGTCAGTATAATAAAGCACCAACCTTGCTCCTACTTGGAGGACGCTTCACCTGTACGAATCGTTCAGGTGGCCCAGCATTTCTAAGGGCTTCTGTAACATTGGAACCATAAACTGGAGTGATTCTCCATTTCAAAGAATTAGTTTATGTCTCCAAAATGGGGGAGAGTTTACTATTTTTCATTTATCAGCTTCATCAAAGTCGACCCTAGGCTTTCAGAGAACATTTCATGGTTTTCTCCTCGCTCCTGCTGACTTGTGTTACCTGGTCCTGAATTAAGGAGACTCAAACTAGAGTATTCAAATTATCTGGGGCTCTTTACAAAGCCACATTGGGGGCGATTTAAAGTTTTCTGTTTAGCTGGTGAGAAAAGAAATTCAGGCACAACTGTATAAAATACTGTTTTAATTAGGTCTAAAGAGGAATGTAGCCGTAGCCTTGGTTTCTTCCTCAAGTTCCTTCATTATGAAAATTAATTTTAAAAGCCATTGTAACTTTGTTTTATGAAGTGAAATGCTTGTGAAATTATTTTGCACTCTCCTTAAGAAAAACATGTACTAAGTTTAATTTTGTTTCTTTCATTAGTTTTGATCAGTAAACAAAGTGGCAAAGGAAGACCAGGGCAGTTTCAAGAACTTCTCGAATAAAAAAAAAATCAGAAATAAATTCACATTTCAAAGTGTTAAAAGTTTCCAAAGCAGGAGAGGGGAGCCAGACCTTGGCCATGAACCCCTGAATTTCTGAAGATATGAGCACATTCAGGAAAATGCTATAGTTTGTTCTGTCTCCTTTCTAAAGTATACTTCTTTCAAATAAAGTAAAAGTAGTAGCGAAAATATTAATACTAAACAAATACACTGCAAATTATGAGCATGTCTCAGATGTCTTCGGAGGTTGCAGTAAATTATCACTGAGGTTGCCATTTCTCAATGAGATTGGTGCGTGACTTCTATGCCTCGGCAGATGGCAGTTTCTTATACCAACATAGAGTAGAGAAATATAGATCTATATGCCTTATAAGTTGTGAAACTCTAACTGGTTTTATGGTTTCAATGTTAGAATCATCATGAACTCAGAATATCTTCATGTATCAGTGCATGGTGATGGATCTAAATGTCGGCTGTGATACATGTCTATGCAGCAAAGCCAGCATATCAAAGGCACAATATCAAATATTGTGCCTAATCAGGCTTTGCGGAATGAGAGAGAGGTGTGTGTGGGGGGAGAGAGAGAATTTTCAAAGTTAATGTTCATTAGTTAATAAAGGAACTGGTGGTGTCATGGTCAAAGACAGGTGGACAAACAGATGCACACGTAGATAGATACTATATGTGTACTATATGTATATGATAGATACATGCATACATACATAGACATACAATCACTGAACTGACCCTATGGTTAATGTATTATTTTGATAGTTTTATTTGTTTTACTACTGGGAAGTGGGAAGTTATTTAATGAATAGAGTCTGAAGAGAAATCTGTAGCATACAATGATATGCAAAATTTAAGTTTCTATATTATCTTGTATGTTATTAAAAAAGAATAATGACCAAAATGAATTCTTAAAAAGTAGTTTCCTTAATTTTTTCCACTGCTCTTCACATCTATAAAATCTCCCCTAGGATTGCATTTATTACTTTACCTTTGCGGTTTAGAATTGCCTAGGTGTGTCTCCAATTTTCCCTCTTGTCTTGAAGCGGTTTGCTCTCAGATCATTGCCTAGCGACCTGTCACTCCTGAGGAAGCTCTGCCCCAGTGACATTGGGAAGTTGTGGAACTACATTCAGGCAAGATGAGAAAGGCTCTCTGATCATGCATTGAATTCTAATACTTCTTACAAAGGCTAACTTTCCCAATATTCGTATTTATGACACTCTTCTCATTGCTTTGGCTTTAAGTGACTCTCTGGTATCAAGGTCAATTAAAGCGGAAACAATTTCTTTTCTGACACGTATAGTGTGCATAGATCTACATATATATTAAAATGATTTTTCTTATACAGGGTAGAACAAAAATAGGATTACAGTTTTTGTATGGAAAATGAGACAATAATTAATAAATAATAATATAAGAATAAATTCTGTTTCGCATACTCACAACTGTAAACCTACTTTTGCCCCACCCTGTAAAATAAAGTTACATAAACTGCTCAATCCAAAATATCCTGTCACATATTTTCTGTAATTTTCTTGTTCCCATTTATTTTTCTACTCATGTCAAAAAGTTAGTTAAAACTGGGATATGTGAACTTCTCATAAGCCAAAAGAGAATCATTATGTAAGTGATATTTTTCTATGAAATCAAAACATTTGCAAAGCATGACTCACAAAATAGTAAAGTTTGCAATTTAATCTTTTTTTCTGAGCTATACTTGCACTTAAAATAAATCTATATATAAACAAATAAGATCATTGTTATAGAGAGGCTGGAACTTCTGAAATATTATTCTTGGTTGTAAGCATGTACAAACACTGAGGCATTTCCACTAAGTGTTTGAGGGAATGTAGATTGTTTTGAAGCCATTTCTTTTTCTTTTTAAGATTTTATTTATTTATTTTTAGAGAGAGGGGAAGAGAGGGAGAAAGAGAGGGAGAGAAATATGGATTGGTTGCCTCTCACGCGCCCTCAGTGGGGACCAAGCCCACAACGCAGGCGTCTGCCCTGACTGGGAATCTAACTGGAAGCCTTTCAGTTCACTCGATTCACTGAGCCACACCAGCCAGAGCTGAAGCCGTTTCTTATTCAAATCCAGAAAGACACTATCTAGGAAAGTATGTACAGTTTTACCTGTTTTTTGCTAATCGTGTATTAGAACAAATGGTCAACGCAGCTTGTGATAAACTCAACTTTTGAAATGCATTAGCTTGAGGAGCATTTTGAACTCTGAGAAATAAAACTGATAGCTATACCTCCATATGATATTTAACCATTTAATTTTCAGTTCTAATCAGGACATGAGAAATCAACACTAATATATTATTTATGTTACATACTAATTACTTGGGGATATAAAGTGTCATTATTTATTTTTGCGCTAGCTAACTGAAGTGGAAAATTGAGATCATTCCCACAAGCAGAACTCACATTTGCTTCAATTAGGTGGATACCTCAGATGAAAATAACTGTGTTATAATTACTACATCCTTCAACTTTATATCTTGATACAACTTTAGTATGTTAATTCCAATGCTAGGGACTGTTTTTCTTAACATAATATGTTGTACTTCATGGAGGTGTATGTTTTAAAATTAAATCTGAAGATCTTAGGTATCAGAAGGCATTGGAAGAAATAGAATAAGAATTCCAAAGTTATCACAAGAAGCTATAAAGCAGTGGTGATCTATACAAAAAGCATCTTAAAGATAGTCTTTTGACAATGAACTCTTAAAGGTCATTGTTTACAGTGTCTAATGCAACCAGACTGAATTTTGGAAGTAAACATCAGCACTTACTTAGCAAAGCAGGCAGGTGAAAGACTTCTCAAACAAGATGACGATATTGCACAGAGTTACAGGGGCACAAACAGAATGGGGGACATGGTGATCTAAACCTTAACTTGATTCGTGGATTTGTGACTGCTTTCGGGGTGTAAGCAAAAGACATAAAGGCACCAAGGTTTCTCCAGTGGGGGGAATACTTAGTGTTAATTTGGGTGCAGGTAATTTTTCTTTTTTACCCTGGATCATAAAGAAGGTTTTTCTCCATTATGTTCAATTTTCTCTGCATCACGTTTCCAGGGCATTAATATTTGAGGCACATTTTTGCTAATCCTCTTTTCCATGGTTGGCCCTATCTGGGATAAAGGACAGATTTTCTCCCAAATCTTGGGAGACTAGTTTATATTGGTGGCCAATTGTTGTTGAATAAAATGAAATAAATGGGTTAGTATTACTGTTTTTTTATTTAGAACTTTAAAAATTGAGACACCGCTTAAAAACAAAATTGCCATATATGACTGATTATGATTTGGAAATATATATATATATATATATATTTGAATATTCCATATTCATTTAATAAGTATGCCTCAACTGATGACTGCAGTTTACAATAAATATTAGTATATCAATCAGGTCACCAAAGAGAATTGCATTATTAACATTCATTAACTTTGTAATAGATAACTTAATTGTACAAATAACCCAAAGCTGTGTAATTAAGATGTGATTATATTCCCATTTCTTTATGACAAAATGAACTTATAGTTCAAGCAACTGGTGCAAGTAAAAAGGAAAATGTGAAATGAGGTTATAAATCAACTATTAAATATTTTCCTTTGCTACTAAGTATAAAGAAATGTTTTAATTCTCTGCGCCTTATACCAATTTCCTATTAAATGACTTTGTGGAATTGAGCCAATAACAGTCTGTCTTTTCTCATTATTTGGGAACAATGGCATTGTTGTCTTGTTGATTTAGCTATTTTTATATTCATAAGCAGTTATGTTTATATTCATAGACGAAAATGAGTCCATGATTGACAACAGATCTAAAATTATAATCCTTTAGTAAAAGGCAGAAGATTTATAGCCTTGCATGTAAAGACAGAGGATGCTTAATTCCATAAAACGCATGACCCAGACACTGCATTTTGGGGAGAAGATAGCAGAAGAAGGCAGAGAAGGCAGAGAGGCTGATGGGTAGAGGTACCGTGACTTTTACCTCGTCTCTTTGATTCTCGTGGAGACAGATGGTTAGTAAAGCTTTCCTTATTGAAACATTTGGAACCCTCTATTTCTGAAAATCTCAACTATCTCTGTCTTTCTGTTAGCTGACTTGGGTGGTTGCTGATTTAGGATAGCAAGGGGACAATGTAAACATCAACAATTAAGTACCAATGAAATTCAGACCTTCCCCATTGTTGATCATACGTTCTTTTTTCTTTCTTCAATCACGTCACTTCCTGCTTTACTCAGAACTTCCAATTATTTAAGGACTAAACTTCAATTTTATACTTTTTCCCTGGTCTCAGTGTTTAAATATAGGTTGGAGAAACAGTGTCTGCGTGGCCTCACCTGAACCTGTGCCTGTGCAGAGGTGTTTCTAGGGCGCAGTGACAAACGACCAGTGAGATTGGCATGTTAAATGAACGGCCCCTCTCCTTGGAGGCAGTTTATTCAGAGGATCTTAATTGACTTAAGATTGACTGACAGGATGAAGGAGCCTCTGCTCGCTGGTGATTTGGAGGTTAATTTTAGAGTTTCATTAGTCATGTAATCTCTCAGAGTCATGTAACTTTGTCATAGTTCTTGTGTTTGACTTCATATGTGAAATTCGTGTCCTTGTTGGTAGTGAAGCGAAGATGATACATTTTCCATGGTCCCCACAGTCCTTTGACTAATTTGGACTTAGTATGTCAGTAACTTATTTTCTAGATTTAAAAAAAAAATTGAATTAATTGAGCCATTGGCCTTTTTCAGAATTCAGTGCTATTTTAAGGAAACTCTTTCTGATTTTAATACCAAATTCTTATTCAAAATTTAAAAAGACCACTATTTAAAGGAAACTATTAAGATTATTTGGAATGACATTTAATGTCATAAGGTTTCATTAAAAAGCCAATTTAAATATCTTGGTTTCTTTTAAATACTACACAGTTACCCTTAAATGTGCTCACATATCTTTTTCCAAAAATAATGTCCGACTCCTGCTAAGGGGCCATGAGTGAACGTGTTGTCATTCACTCCTTTACGTTTATGACATACACACCTGATTGCAGTGTCCTCAGCACCGTCGCCCTTGCAAGCATGCTGGGAGTCTGCGACTTTTCTCTCCTGTCTCTGCAGGCAGGTCAGGATAACCACAGCTCGATCAAGGGGAGACACATAAGAACTAGCAATACTGTGACCACGACACTTGAATGTGCTGCATGTTGACACCTTTTATTTGACTTTG
This sequence comes from Micronycteris hirsuta, assembly GCA_004026765.1. Lineage (NCBI taxonomy): Eukaryota > Metazoa > Chordata > Mammalia > Chiroptera > Phyllostomidae > Micronycteris > Micronycteris hirsuta. The sequence continues at coordinate 25,852 of PVJI01003663.1, forward strand.
AACTGAGCTATTCCTCTCAAGGGACCAAAAAATATAAATTAGACATTTTTTTTTCTCTTTGGAAGACTTACCAGGTAATTACCTAAATTAGCAGCAAATGTAATGTTTTAATAGGTCTGCTGTCTCTTCTTCAGCTGATAACTTATGTCTGTCATTGCAATTTGGGCATGTAAATAAATAGTAATGAAACTCCTGATTGGAAAGGGAGGATGATTATTAAGATATTGCAGTGGGGTGTGTAATCACAGCCAAGTGATGTTATTGTGATGTGACTACACAAACAAAAACGGAAACAGTCTGGAAACTCAATACAGGTTTTTAATAAGGAACTCTGTGCTAACACATTGCTTTAAAAGGTGAAGGTGGACAAAGCAGGGGGAAATGGGGACAGAAAGAGAATTTGCTTGGGGCAGTGGGCACGCCATGCAGTGTGCACATGATGTTTTATTGAGTTGTATGCTTGAAACCTGTATGGTTTGTGAACTAATGTCACTCCAATAAATTAAAAAAAAAACAGCATAGGGATTGAAACACAGTGAAGTGGGTTAAAGCATGGAATATGAAGAGTGGAAGATATTGATGGGATTTCCAGAAGCATCTATGCATTTCCATAGGAGGTAGTTGAAACTGCCAATAGAAAAGATGCAGTGACTCTCATGGAACAAGGTGTTCAGACTCTGAGTCACTCGTCTATTCAGCAGAACATGGGAACCACATTAATATTTCTGCTTCCAAATGCACAACTGGTAGAGCCATTAAATCTTATTAAATCAGTCTAAGACTGTTGAGAGTTGTGATTGTCAGTTTTTATGCACTGCGTAAAGTCTTCACAAACCATAGGTTTCTATAATTGTATTTGAGACACTTTTTTCAGAGCCCACAACAAGTAATTAACAACACGAAGGTGCTTGGAAACTCCATTTCTTGTATGTTTGGTTGCATAGAATGAAACAGATGGTGATTGGACCCTCCAGCAAAGTAATGAAATAAGTTAATTTCTGGATGATTGGCAACCTTTTATGGTTACTATATTGGCTTAACAATGAAGAGAGGCCATATGTACACGTGCTTCTGCATGGATACAGATGAAGAAAATGGGGGAAAGCAAACGCTTTGTTATGAGATTGGGATGCTGAATTTATCTTATCTGGATTCTACTGCAAGCGAGAGACTATGGTTTGAACAGCTCTGCTAATCAGCTTACATAATAAGTGACATCAGAAGCTTCTGGAACAGAAGTAAACAGCAGTGCTGCATGGTGTTGTAATCAATAGCTCAAGAATCTGATCAAAATGAAAATATGTGATGGAGTCAACAGCATCCTTTTCTACTCTCAGCTGATGTTTTGGGAAGGCTGTGAGATAAATGTTCTCTCAACTTTTCTAGAATTGTAAAATTTATTGATGCTTGACAAATCCTATTGTTATAGACCTTCTATTCTTCTGGTGTGTTGACTGATTATTTATTGCCAGGTTGGGTTGCCGTTTGCTTTTGGGGAGTTGGATGGGGAGTGAGTTAGAATTTAGTGGTCTCTGAGATCTTGAAATAAAATGGAGTGCCTGTTGTTGTTTTAAGAAATGGTGATAACGAACATGTTTCATTGGAACACAGTAATTGGCACACAAGGCAAATTACAGATGATGTATCAGAGGGTTGTACACTTGAAACCTAATGATTTTGTTAACCAATGTCACCCAGATAAATTTAATTTAAAAAAGAAAAATTACCATTTTGAGTTTTACAAAATACTTTTAAAAAACACTATGCAGTTCTCAATTTAGAATTCTAGTATCTTTTCTCTGCTATCACCAGACAAAAACATATTTATCTATATTTTTAGCTATAAAAGTTAAACTTTTAGGTTAACTTTGTCTAAACCCAGTAAATCTGCCTGCAAATTATTTTCAGTAATAAAAGTCTTATCATATGATTATTATAACAGATCTCCAAGTACTTTCACACTTCGGAGGTGAAGCAAAAAAAAAAAAAAAAAAGACTTCAAGTCCTTGATGACAAGTATTTTTTGTTACTAAACAACAGAAATGCAAGCAGAAGTCAACATGTTTCTTTCTGTAGCAAAATGGATGTCCATATAAAAGTAGGGCGAAGTGGAAAAGTAGTAAAGGTTTCTTTGTTCCCCAAAGCAAGAGACTTACTTACAACGCCCAGAGACACCTAGAGGCACGGGGTTACGTGTCTAAGTTTGTATATTCCTCATGGAATTGCCAGCAGTTTATCATTTGGTTGAGCAGAGTTTGATTTGACAGATTATTTTAGAAGTGTGAAACCTGGGCCTGGAATTTTATTGTAATCATGTCTTTTCTAAATTTTGGAATGCTGTATGTAGAAAAGACAAGATAATGATTTTCTCCTGATCCAATCACAATCTCATTTTCACATAATGGCTTCACATAGCTTATAAAAAGTCACGAGGGAGTTATACAAACATTTCGGGCTATTGCAAGTAAACTGTTGGGCAAATTCATCTTGAAAGTGTGATGATTATAGTGAAAAACATAATTGAAGATTCTAGTCATATCTTTGAAAGGAGAAAATTTTATTCAATGGAGATGCTTACCTCTGATTTAAAAATCAGTTTTCATTTTAAGTTTTGTTAGCAGAGATTGGAAAAATGTCGTTTTATCTTTTACAACTCCCCTTCACAGTCTAATATTAACAGCAAATGGCTTAGTAGTTCTCAAAATGTACTCTAATTGTGAGAGCTGGTTAAACTGCAAATACACATAGAGCTTGGGATTTTGCTCTTAAGCTGAGTCTCATGTAAAATATTTGAAGGCAAATGGTTTAAAAATAGATCATTGTCCAGTTTAGTCACAAAATTGTGATCCATTTTCAGACTGCTCCCTTTAACAAGGAGCTTCTAAAATTTTCTCACATCATAGATTCATTCATAAAATGCTTGGAAACCACAGCACATAAGCCAGCCTTGTCGGGGCAAACTGAGAGGCCAGCGAGGCTCCGAGGGCTGGCGTGGCTGCCCTCGTTGGGGCGGAAGCTCGGTAAGCCTCACCCTCTTCTCTGCGGCCCAACTGGAGGGAGGCTGCGGGGTCTCCTGTGGGTGTGAGCGAAAGCTAGGGGGACAGCCTCTTCTCCCCTGATGTGCCTTGAGAATTTATCATCTTGGTCACTTCATGCAGGACTCTCTACCTGAATGTAGGTACTATAGGCCCACGTGTGGGGTTTCCAATTCTGGGGAAGAGGGTTCAATGTCCTCTTTCCTAGGGGGCGTTCTTGAGCCTTTGTGAAAACCTGAATAACATTCACTCAAGACATTAGTAGAGGTTTTTTTCTTAAGGACATTAAGATGTAACTTTTTATATAGAATTTTTGTTGTCTCTTCCCTTTTGGTTAAAGATAAAAATGCTTTGTTACAGATCGATAATTTCACAATATATGGAAGATGCACAAGTCAGTTGCTCTAGAGTGTGGTAAAAATGTTAATGTCTTAGGACTTGCAAACTGTTGTCATCCTCAAGGACATGTGCACTTCTTGTAGGGTCTGCTCTGTGGAATGTGCCTCTCCCGCCTGTCATGTGGAAGCAGAAAAGAGCATTAATGTAAAAATTGGTGAAGTCCATGTAAAACGTCTAGTTCAGTTAACAGGGCCAAGCACATGTGCATTGTTATATGAATGTTCCCATTAGGAGAGTTGGTTGAAGGTATATGGGGACTCACTGTGTTGTCTTTGAAATCCTTCTGAAAATCTAAAATTATTTCAAAATAGAGAGGTTTAAAAATGTGTCATGTGACACTAAGGGAAATTGAGCTGGGGGAATCTGCTGATCATTTTGTTCACAAAGGACGAAAAATGGCTCACAGCTGTCCCTCACTCCATTCTGTCCCCCTTTAGGACCCTTGTCAGTGAGTCACCCAGATGCTGCGGATGCTCAGGAAGTGGGCCCTGGATGCCTGCTGAATGAGTCAGTCCTTTTGATGTATTTAAAGACCCTTTTATTATTGGGGTTTGTATTGCCTTGAAAGGTGCTCCTAAAATTTCCTTTTGACTCACTTAAGTCTGAATTGCCCCTGACTGGGCACATTGTGTCTTTTTGGTTCTCTTCATGAAAGACACCCCTGGGGGTGTAGAAAAGGTACATACTGCGCTCACCTCTCTTCCCCTTCCGCTGTCCTAATGGGTTCTTTGAACTCGGCTAGTTACCTGTCCCTACATGATTTTTATTTTACTATCTGATCTTTGATAAGAAAAGACAAAAAAAAAAAACCACACACAGGGTAATCATTAAGTTAGTATATATCGGTGTAGATCAAAATAGCATAAACTGGGTCACTGACTGGAGAGAAAAGAAGGGCCTATCGGTTGCAATCCCTGATCTTCAAATTCCTTTTGAAATGCTCCCTGGGTTTTCCCAGGGTTTTCCCGGGTCCTTTATTATCTAGGTGAGTGCTGTTTCGTAGGTTGGGTTCAAACATTCATCATTCACATACAGTATTCTCCTTATGTTACTGAAGTTGCAGTCCTTCAACAATGTCAGGAAAAACCTCCTCTGGATTCTTGACTCATTCTCTCACTTCTGTGCTTTCTTCACTGGGTAATCCTTCCATTATTTTCTCCTGCTCCCACCTTTAAAAGCAGATTCTCTCTTTTCAATCTTTTCATTCAGCCAATGAAATCATTCAGACCCTACTGTTTCTGGAAAATACACATTGTCCCATGTTCTTCACATTGAATTTTTAAATACATGTCAAGAGCAGTATATATTCATTATCTTGTATGATACCAATTTTGCAACTACCAATTCTTTGATTCCCATTTCTGTTGCCACTATTCTATTGAAGCTATTCTTTGAAGTGGCCCGGTTACATACCAGTAACCAAACTTCTGAGTGTTCATGTTCACTGACCTCTCTTGATAATCAGATACCATAGAACTCCAGTTTCCTAGAAATTCTTCTCCACAGACTTCCGTGACGCTTCAATCCCTGGTGTTGTTCTGACCTTCTCAGCTGCACCCTCTGTCTCCTCTGGCTCTACTCTGTCATCCAACTTCTCATGGGTTCTGACTTTAACCTCCCAGTTCCTCCTTACCTGTATGTACTCTTGCACTTTGTATTTTCGTTTTACTAATCACCTACATGCAATGCTTCTGAAATCATTTCCATACTTGGCATTGATCCTGAGCAGCAGTCTTGCCTTAGTAAACATAGCTGATAGATATTTCTGTCTGGGTCTTCCATAAATATTTCAAACTCATGCTATCCAAGACTAAAGTTACACTTTTTATTCCATGAACTTATTCTCCCCCATGTATCTGTCAGTGATGCAAACGTACTTCTTTTAGCTTCTCATTAGCTTGCCTTAAAAGTGGTTTGGCATTCCAGATCTTTCAAATGTGCCTGTATTTTTGCTGTCCTCTACCTTTTCACTCCCACTACCCCTTCCCAAGCACTGCTCACCTCTCATGGAATATGGTGGTTATCCCATTACAGGGTACTTACTCCCTTTGGAGCTTACTCTTTGTAAGCATGCCAGATTTAGTAGTATTTAGCTCCAATCCTGTCTTGTAACTTTCTGCTCTTATTCTGATGGGACTTTGGATTTCCCTTCAGAGTCTGAACGCCTCTGTTGGTACACACAGCATGGAAATGTATGCTGTTGGCTTTGGTTGAAAATAAAAGACAGATACAATAAGCAGTGAATGTCTAAGAGAGATGACTCTAAGCATGTTCATTCAAATTCAGTCCATCTTTGAATTACTTTAGCTTCTGTACTTATTTTCTGTCCCTTCACACATACTTTTTACCTTACTTCCAATGCACCCGGAGGAAACGTGACAGGCAGGCATATGCCCAAGCTGCTACGTTGGCTGGAGCTAGGCCATGTGGGGGGCAAGTTGAAAGAATAAGTTCTCAGAGATGAGGACATAGTATCGTGGGGACAAGGGGCCAAAGTCAGCACTGGAAGGACAGTTTGAAGTGTGAGATTCAAAGAGAAAGTGTAAACCCATACAGAAAGGCAGAAGACAGAAACTGAAGTGATTTGAGCCATCCTAAAAGATAAATGGTTAGATGTATTTAATGAAAATATTCAGGAGTCACCAAGAAAAAGAAAATGTTTGTCTAGACATGTGGGACTAGGAGATAAATTGGCTGAGAGGTAAACTGGGCAAGAAACATCAAAGCTGGACCTGAGTTTGCATATTCTTTGTGTTTTTAATTAATATACTCAATTTGTATTACATTTCTTGGGACCTAAATTGGAATTTATTATCGGTGAACTAATGGAACCAATTTAAATGACTAGTCCTTAAAACTCTATCCTTGAATCCTAAAGTGGAATTAACATCCTTAAAGTCTTCCTTGTCTTAATATAAATTGATTGGTTTTGAGAGTCCCTTTCCTTAAATAGATTCTGCATGGTCTTTTCTTCTATGTCCAAGGGTCTAAAGCAGCAAATACCACTTCCTTGTGAGAATTTTTGTAGTTTAGGAATTTTTAACATGAAGGCCTATGGCTTTAGCTGCCCTGTGAACTCTGAACTTGAATGCATTTCTGAAGGCCTGTTATGTTTCTCGGTATCTGCTTAAACATTTTAATAGGTCCTTCAAGACGCAGGAGATCTGGAAATCTGCTCTCCCTGAGGTTCATTGAATAGGATGCTGGAAATCTTTTAAAACATAAATTGGATCATGCTGTCCTCTGTTTCATAACCCTTGGGTTCCCTTTGGCTCTTAGAATTGAGACCAAATCTGCACATTATGACCCCTAATACTTGTGTGGTAAGTCCATTTGAAATTTCTAGACTGGGTGTACATTACTTGTCCTCTGGACCTGTGGCTTGAGAATATATTACTCTATTTTAATTTCTTTAACAAGTTATGCTGCTCATTTCACGGTATTGCCTACGCATTTCGGGGGAAGAACGGTCCCATCATTGTTCTCCAACCTGCTTCCACCGCCCCGTTCTCCTGACCGCCTTCTAGCCCACTCTCAGCGCAGCTCAAGCACTACTTTCTAGCTAGGTCTTTCTTGCCTGTCCAGAAGAAATCAGATTCTGCTCTTTTGTGTGTTCATTATGGCTGTCTACTTTCATGACATGACATCCATTATGCCTCAGAATTATAAACTTGAGTCATGATTTTGTTAATATCAGTTTCTCCTCTTGCCAGCTCAGAGAAGCAGGGGTGTTGATGGTTAATTTTCATTGTATTATTTGTAGCACCTACATCATCCAATACACATTTGTTGAGCAAATGCATGCATTGACTTAATGTCTTGGAGCTCCTAATTTGAATGTAGAGTTATATTCATACACCCCAGGGCATCTTCCACAGAATATTAGTGCATAGTAAATCATAATTCAATCATTGTTGACCGTATGACAAGGTTTTTTCATAACAAAGAAACATTGCTTTCCTGAAGACACTTTATCATATGAGCTTTTTTTATTTTCTATATGTAAATATATTAAATTATCTAATTTCTAGGTCAATTGTTTTAAAACATATTTCCAAAAAGATGAACACTAATAATTATGTTGAAGGCTTTAGAAATTTCATACACTTTTCGTATCCCCCTAAGGTATTTATGCACATGAAATACGTGGAGAGCTTATTATTTGGTATTGCACGCTCCTTACCCGATGTGAATTGATATGCACAGTGTGTAATAAAGCCGTATACCTTCCTGCGCATTTGAAAGAATTATATGCTTGTGCCACATTGTATGTTAAGTGAAATATGGAAGCAGTAAACACGGACAGAGAGTGCTTCGTTGCTTGAAGCATTGTCCTGGCAAGGAGCCTTTCATAATTCTTGATAATCTGTTTCTGATTACTTGTTGCCTGAGTGCCATATCATCGGAACTTACGTGGATGTGAGCATCTGTCTGTACTTATGGTCATATGCTGTTTGACGTGCACTATAAACCAGGAGGATTATACTGGACATAAATAATAAAAAGTGACACGTAAACAGAAGAAATATGTTTTCTCAGTTATGCTTCTCAATCTTTGTGAAGCATGCTAGTTTCAGATGCCTTTTTTGATAAGGCTAAGCTTGTCCAGAGTCCTCACATCATTGTAATAGTGGAGCAATGATTTTTTGTGACATGGAAATGCCATTAAGAAAGGGGTTGTTAGACAGGTAATGCAATGCATGCTAATAAATTAGAGAAAATATAAGAAATTAACTCATACATGGGGTATAACACTGAAAGCCACAAATGAACAAACAGGGAAAACAAACAGACAAAATCTCGTAAACACAGACAAAAGTACGGTGCTTAGCAGAGGGAAGGGGATTGGGGGTAGCAAAAGGTAAAAGAGACGAAATATATGGTGATGGAAGATGATGTTACTTTGAATGGTGGGCAGGCAATGCAATATGCAGATCACATATCACAGAAATGTACACTTGAAACCTATATAACCTTAGTAACCAGTGTAATCCCACTAAATTTAATTCAAAATTAAAACCTACAAGAGATGTTTTATCTGTATTTTAAAATTTTGTTTTATAGTTTGGCAGTGCTTATGGGCTAAACTCAGTGTCCCGGAACCTACTAAAAAAGAAATGAAACAGAGCTCTAGCACATGCATGCCACAATAAGATAGTTCTCAGGATGCTGGAATGTCCTTTTGATTGTAGTTTGATGAAAGCTGCCCTTGAAAGTGTATAGCTATTTTGAAGAGCCCCTCCTATGCAATACCACTTAATTGAGCTAAGACTCAAGCAGTAAGGTGCTTAGACTTTCAAAACTAAATACACTCTCATCGATTATTTCTCACCCAGCTTCCCTGTGGCAATGGAGCTAAGCACCTCCCCTGCAGGCAGGCCTTAAAAATGGCAAAGAGTAGCAAAGATGAAAGATTGAATATGAGTAAAACAGGAGCTAGATGTGCTTTTTCATAATAAGAGAGTAGTTAAAAGTATGGAGAACTCATAAGTGCCAGATTGTGCCGTAGACTTTATTTGGGCCATCTTAACTGGTCATAAGCAAGCCTATCAAATGGAACTGATTATCCAAATTGATAGAAAGAGGCTCGGAAGAGACTTATACAACTGGCCTTGGGCCGCACAGTTTGGTTTTCATTGGTAGACCTTGGACTAGGACCCAGTCTCAGAGTTAAAAGGCCAGGCCCCTAATCATAGGGAAATGAGGCAAAACCAAGAAGGCTCTCTATGCATATAGCTGCCACAGTCTATTCGGGAAAATGATTTTTGAAATTTCCTGGTCTAAACTAAACTGGTTATTATTATTATTTTTTGATTAAGCACTGGATCCAGAGCTACTGAACTTGGGGTTTGGAGAGTTAAAATAGAATGGGAGGCAATAAATCTTCTCAGCATTTTTACCCTTCTTTCACTCCCATCCTCCCTGTGACCATTCTACATGTACAAAAATGACCCCATAAATCCCATAAAAGAAATCCTTAATCTGTCCCTCTTTTAGTGTGCTTATTAAAAAAAAAGGCCAATAGCTTTGGGAGAAATATGATATGGGCTAAAGCAGAGAGTGCTGCACAATTTTTAGGATTTGGCTTGACAAAATCTGCTCATTTTTTTTTCTCAGGAGCAGGAAATGCATACAATGAAGTAGATTCATCCAGGGCATAAACAGTTCACAGAGTGTAAGGTTTTCTGGGAAATTGATATCAACAATGTGCCTTTCTACAACTACTGCCAAATATATTTTTAAAAAATTTTCAGTACCATCAGTAGAGCTGGTTCCTACCTTTTTGATGCTGTAATTAAAACAAAATTCCAACTTATAACTTTTGTACTTTATTAAAATGTGAACGCACTACTCAAATTTGGTCCTGTCAATTTTACATTTATCACATTTAGAATAATCTATTAAATGTTATAGTTTAAAATGTACTATCACAAACTAAAAGCTCAAACTCTGAAGCTACGTAAGTGAGAGTTATTACAATATAGGCTTCAAGTTTATAGGGCTTTTCCTACTCCAGGGGTCTTTTAAACACTGAGAGGTATCAGAAATAATGAATTGTGTCCGAGATCCAGTTCATTTGTGCCACCATCTTGAATGGAAAAAGGACGTCACAGTGTTTCCTGTTGAGCCTGGACTTGGCCTTATCGTTGTCTTAGAACTATACTTCTGGCAGATACTACATACTTATTGACAATAGTGGGGAATACGGAAACTATTGTTTCATTATGCCACGTTGGATTGAATTAGTGTTCGGCAGAAAAGCTCTACCATGAAAACCTAGAAAGCTGAAAGGAAACAAAAACGGCTCGGATGCATATAGCAAATCACTCTGAAATGTGCTATACATTTGCACGTGAAATTTCTGCCATCCCTCCCTTTAATAAAAAATATATATATTAGAGAAAACAGTAGAGTTCATAGGGTTCATTCAAAAGTGGGTGGGTAATTGAATAAAAGACAGTTGAGCAACTGATTTGAAGATGTTAATGTAAGCAAATTAATGCAGATTTGAAGAGAAACAGCTTAGAAAACTTCCATTTAAAATGTTTAATCTTAATAACATACAACTATGTATTAACTGAAAAACTGTATAGTGTACTGGGGGAACCACAAAAAACCAGAATTTATAAAAACTTGTGTATTTATTCTTACATGTTTAAACTTCAGTCACCTTCACATACTCTCCATTTGATGTAAAATACCTATCTAGATGTTTTTTCCACTGCTCAAAACAGTGTTTGAATTCGTTGATTTGATGCATTTCAGTGCTTCTGCTGTTTTCGTTTTCCCTTTGAGGACTTTTTTCACCTGGGGCAGGGAGTGAAAAAAAAAAAAAAGACCATTCAGGGCAATTGGGAGGGTGGGCCATAGGTGTCATGCCTTTTTTGGTCAAAAACTGCTGAATACTCAGCACGGTTTGGGCACTTGCACTGGTAAATCACCCATCATGCAATGGGCAAATACTGGAATTTTAAGGCTTCAAACTGTCCATAAAAATTTTAAAAATCTCTGATATTCTGGACTACTTAAAGTACTCAATGTTAATAGTTAAAAGGTGTAATAGTATGGTGATTGTAGTTGATACTGTATCATTGTATAATTGAAATTTGCTGGGAAAGTAGGTCTTAAAAGTTCTAATAACAGGAAAAAATTATAACTATATATGGGGACAGATGTTAACCAGCCTTATTCTGGCTGATATTTCACAATGTAAGCAATATTGAAGCTTTATGTTGTACGTCTTAAACTGATATTCCATTCAATTATACCTCAGTTTAAAAAAACGTGTAAAGGAGAACAATGAATACTTGTAACTTTGGTTTGAACATCTTAGACATTCCACGTCTTTGGCACCAATGGGGCCTTGCACAAGAGTTTTGCCCTTGAAAACACAATTACTGGCTTGCTAATATTACTGTCAGCTGGATGTGTCTGAGTCACCACCTCAGTATATCATTCTCAGCAAAAGAATTCCACTGAGGAAAGTATGTTTAATTTTTTCAAATTACACAGCAAACTAAGTTCAGAAAAGAAATACCCAGTTTATTAGATTGTAGGTTAGCCTTGTTGATTCCATAAATTTTTGTTTAATGCCCAGTAAATATGAATATAACTACACAGACATTTTGATGTATATAATTTACAAAGTCTATTTTAGTTGTTTTAAAAAATGATTGATCAATGAGCAATAATAATATGAGAAAATACAATGATGGTTCATTGCATATTTCATGATTACTGAAAGAAAAAATATGTCTGCTTAGATTATAAACAAATATTTGAAATAAGATATACTACAAGCTTGTTTCATTGATATATTGGGGCAATATGTTCTAAATGACAAACTTATAGTAAAACCTCTGTTATACCAAACTGATGCGAAATATTGCTAACATTAACAATGATTTAAATGGAATAACCTTATAAATATGCTAAGAACACTAAGAGTAAAATCATAGATTTCAAAGCAGGTTTCTTTAACAAGCAAAAATTTACATATTTGTATACACACACATTATAAAACTATCTCCTAAATTGTTATTCATTCTCTCCGAGTTCCTGCTTTAAAAGCAGAATCAAATTTAGCAAGATGAGTTATATTTTATGAATCAATTTACCCCAATTTTCCCTAAATAGTCTGTTGGCGTTGTTTTGAAAAGGCCATTTTGAATAGCCACGCCTTCTTCCTGTCCTGTCCCCGGTGCAGCTTCCTGCTTTCGCTCTTCGTTGTGGCCCCGAGCACGAGGTTCCTTTTTGCTTCATCTTTGTTCACTTGTATAACGAACGCCGTAACGTGGTGCTCGGGAAGTTGATCTACATCTATGGATGTGACCCCGTGACTGTCCTATGTCTTCCTGTCACCGGGATAGTTTTCTTGGACAGATCGCAAATTCCTGAAGGTGGGAATTTTGCTTTGTGATGAAATTTTCTCTGATGTCATTTATCATAACCTGATGTCCTTATCTGTGTATATATATATATATATATATATATATATATATATATATATATACACATACATATAATCTGTTTTATTGCCATCATTTAAAGAGGTGCCAGTGGGAAGGAAATGTAGACATCAATTTTAATTGATAGCTAAAAGCACTTTTTAAAAACCCAAGATCATGCCAAATATTTGACTTGAGTACCTCCTTTATTCCTCTGTGCTCTGTTCATTTTGGCAACAGCTAAATGGTTGTTAAATGCCCTTCATAATCCACAAGCTACGTAATAGGATCCTGTATACCTTATATTTTATTTTAGCCAAGTTCTGAGTAACTGCTACCTGCAGAAGGTATTGAATAAAAGTGACTGACAGATGGAATCAATGTGGGGTGGGCAAAATTTATAGTAAATCTGCCTGGTAAGTATGTCTTAAAGATTAATAAAATCTCAAATCTTAAGGCATTCCCAATCTTCACAATCTTTTTCAAAGTAAAAGTTTACATAATTCAATTTCAGGAGAACTTTTAAGCACTGTATATAAAATAGAATCGACTACTTGTTCATGTATATTTTATTATGGCCTTCCCACCATTAGCTGTAAGAAAAGGTAGATATTATGTATGTATTTTCTTTTTTTATGTGATTATGTTCAAACTAGGAACATATTTTTAACTTCTTGGGATCCCTCTGATGGCATGACTTAGAAAGGAAAAGTTCTACTACCATCTTTTACTAATTTAGAGAAAACCATAATTAAATGATCACAAATGCAATTCACACTAAAGCACTGAGAATCACTAAGCAATTAATCTAAGAATTATTTATATTTTTCCTAAAAATTTAAACTATGGAAGAACAAGAGAGATTTACTTGTCTCTTGGCTTCCTATGTTTTTTATTTGAACTTGATTATTGAGGAACCATACTTTGGACACTGGGTTGGGATGAAAATATTAATTATAGTTTAAAATATGTAGTTTAAGTGACATATATATGGTAAGTGAAGTTATTCAAACTTTTCTTTAATTACTAGCATGTGAAACAATGGTCAGTTTAACTATCTCTTTGTCTCTGAGGAAAAGACAATTTAGTATGGTAGGATTACAGATTGATACCTAATATTAATACCTGCCACCAATGTTGGATTCATACTTGTCATTGATTTTTCTACTTATGTCTCCCTGACCAGCACCCTTCGCACGGTGTTTATAAAGCTTACTCTAAGTGTAATGACTACAATTTATCCTTAAAAAGTAGAATTCTTTGTGGGGAACACCTCTGCCTAGTCCAGAAGCTATATATTCTATAAGAAACATGTTGAATCTTATCTTTGCTCATAAGGATTTTTCTCCAATTGAGGGAAGGAGACAAGCATGAAGCAGTCAATAAACATTGGGAACCATTAAATGTTACAAAGCACTTAAGTGGAAAGAGGGTTGGATGAGATCGTGTAACTGGGCCTGTATACGCATGAAATGGACAAGGGCGGGGCCTTGCAGGTCGGACCTCCGATTATCTCCATGGGACTCACAGGGTGTAATGACCGCAGAAACCAAGGACTACAAGGGGAAAAAAAGCGTCTTCAGTAAGAATAGGTTTGGGAAACAGTGGCTTAAATAATGTTAGGTGTCTTTAGCAAGACATTTCTTTTGAAGAATAGGCAAATATACATTGAACTATTTGAAATATAGACAGTTTATAGTAGTAGAAATTGTATTTTTTGAACCTCTCCTTTTTCACCTGGCATTCCACCAAAAGCATTTTTTTGAATTGCTGTCTTAATGAATTTTCCATGGTTCATGTTGGCATTCCATCTTGATGCTTAGGGATTGAATTTTGTCATTAAGCACAAACTGTAACCATCTCTTAGTAATAGATTTGCATTAACCAATCTCATAAGACTGATCTATGAAATTAGAATGCCAACAATTTAATTAACAACGAGAAATATAACTGCCAGGGAGACCGTATGCAATCCTCTGAGTAGTATTTTCTCGCCCATAGGTATGAGGATGGGAAAATAAGTTATAATTAGACTAGTTCGTGAACATGGAAACAAACACGATGAGAACTAGGTTTCAAATGTGTAATGCCTTTGCGCTAAAATAACTTTTCATTACCTTCTCCTTCCAAACGATATGCCTGTCATTAACACCATGTAAGTTGCATTCTTGGTCAGTGACATACTTCCTTCTGAACACTGCCAAAATTTTGTCAGCCATTAATTTTTCTCTTTTATGGACGTCAATGCCCCTGCCTTTCAATGAAGCATTCTTTTATTGGCTGCATTAATCCATTTCATTAGATAATGACCTGTGAATTAGGTTTGTCTCTTTAAGATGATTTTGTACCTATCTTCGCTCTGATAGGTGAATATATAGTAAGTCTGTTTTGGGAAACACTGAGTTAGTGATGTTGGAAAGTCCGCTTATGATTTTCCAGGATGAAATGGAGAGTTGAGACTCAAGAGTCAGAAAGAAGATGGAAACATTTATTTTGGAGTCTCCTGGATAATACGAAGATGTAAAAATAGATGGGATTGTACATAGAAAGAATATAATAAAAATGTACAAAGAAGAGAACATTGGAAAATACTTCATTTAGTAAGTCAGATAGGAAAGATGACCTTGGAATATTTAGAAGTTGAAGAAGGAAGATGGGGAGACAATCATGTGGCACAGTACTTGTTAAGGGTACATATCTGCACCTATATATTTATATCTATTTACCAGTGCATCTCTGTCTATGTATATATAATCTACATATACACCGACATTTATCTCTCTCTCCTTCCTCTTTATCTCCAGCTTCCTTTAGGTTCCAGATGATACAGAACATCACCTTAAAGCAACAGAGGGACTAGAAAGAATATCACTAATGTAGAGGTGCTTGGTGATTGGAAGTAGGGATAACTCCAGAAAAATGCAAGTGGCTTCTCAAGGTACTGGCTTTTTTTATGGTTGCCAATCCAAGTTCAGTAATCAGTCACTTTATTGGATCTTTGCTGGTCCAACAGAGCTTCCCCTTGCTCACACCAGCATCCTTTGCGGTAAATTGGTCTAAGGAAGGAGGGACAGAAGTTTGCACAGAAGCCAAAGAACCTCCTGAAAGATGTAGGATGGAGATTGTTTCTTCCCTCTTGTGATTTAATGGTATTAAATTCTCTGTGAGAGGTTGGCGTATTCCTGATGGAGTAAAGTGATTTTGTTTTCAAAGTATACAGCAAATTTAACCAAAGAACCTAGAGCTTCATGGGGTTCCTCCAGACTCAGCCCCCTCAGCCCTCAGCTTGCACTTTGGGAACAATGGTTGAGCAACGTGGGCGATCCGAAAGAGGTTTAGACTGGCAGGAGAAGCCGTGGGTACAGAGGGGCATCAAGACTGCAGCACGGTAGGAGACTCTCTCCTCCTTTCTTGGTTGGTGTTGGAAAACAAGACTATATCCAAAGCCCTCCAGGCTACGTGATACATCCTTGGGAATAACAGCAGGGCTTTGGAGAGAGGCATTCAACTACCCACGAATGAGAATTAAGGAATTAACTTGGAAAAATGTGAGAAACGTCTGTATCTGTTCCACAGATTGTGACAAAGATTAATACACGTTATAACAATGCCGGGTTGTGAAAGGAGCGAGGAGGACACTAACGAGAAGGCGTGCTCACCAAGACAATTTGTGTAGGACAGTTATGAAAACATGAGATCTGAAGGAGATATTAATCCTTTGAGCATTTGAAAGTCAATGGCATATTAAGAGATTTATTAGGGTGGTGGCAACATGGTATCTGGGTGGACAGAGACTAAGCCATTAAAATTCTGTGAGGAGGCGAGATCTCTATCAAGCAGAGGCCACTGTTGGGGGAAGTTTTGGGGGGTTAAGTAGAGAATTTAAAAAAATTGTTATTGCCTTTTGAGATACAGAATAGTCAATGGGAAATAATAATGTGAATTTAGCTCATGAATTCTACTATTAATTATTGAGCATCTAGTATGCATCTGGCATTGTGTTATTTGTTAAATAGAAAGGTTAAATGAATGAACTTGCATGAAAATGACTGATGAAACCAGTTTCTAAAAAAAGCAAGATGCAATGAGAGGAAGCTGACATTCTAAGACTTTGCAGATTGATGAAAGTCCAGTTGAATTTAGAAAAAAACATTTATAATTGGAAGCATTGTGGTAACAGAAAATAACATGGACTTAAAAATCAGATATTTTTGAATGCTATTTTAGTAGGTTTGTACAAGAGAGTGAAATTTTATAGGAACAGTTGAGCTCCCAGGGCCAACATAAGAGAAAGTGATATAAATTTCATCCAACTTACGTAATGATATTCAGGTTTTTACTTTTCTAGTAGCTCTGAGGATAATGCGGCAAAATGCCTCCATTTTAAAAGGTTGAATATATAAATAAATACTGGTAATAATGATGAAAATTTGTAAGAAAATATTAAGTTTTATTCAAGAACTTCTAAGCAAAATTTTGAATTTTGCATACTATTATAGACCAATGTATAGAAAAGCTTTCCTTTGTCTTACTATTAAATTATTATACTTTATAACTTAGTAATTTCCTTTTGTAAAAGGCTTTATTTATTTATTTTTAGAGAGCGGGGAAGGGAAGGAGAAAGAGAGGGAGGGAAACATCAAAGTGTGGTCACCTCTCGCATATCCCCTACTGGGGACCTGGCCCACAATCCAGGCATGTGCCCTGCCTGGGAATCAAATTGGCCACTGTAGGTCAGCACTCAATTGACTGAGCCATACCAGCCAGGGAAGACTTTATAACTTAGTAATTTCAATCACTACAAGATTGAAATGGACTCTACGTAAGTATTTGATTCAACTCTCTTTTATTGATTAAAGAGTGAAATCTTAAAACATTGACCATTTTCTTCTAGCTTTTTCAGTTAAAGAGAAACTTGTGGCGAATTTAGATTTGGGGTCCAGTGCCACTGTGTTTTACTAAAGTGAGCATCAGGTGTTTAATGGGCATAATTGTTTTCTTTAGTTTATATCATTAAATTACTGTTTTTTAAATATATTTTAGTGGGTGGAAATAAGTTTTATATGGAGACTTATTATTTTCTATTTTTGTGATCTTACCTGTTTATTTGTTCTGATTCTGATACTCCCATATCTGAAACAGACTTTTTTTCAGGATGCATCACAGCATGCAAAGCATGGTGATTTTTTCTTGACTAGATTTCATACATGATTAGAGTATCTTTACAAAATTCTGGAACTACATTTGAATCCTGTCAGAAATAAATGAACAACCTCAATTGAACACTTCAGTCTCCTATGAGCTGTTTGAATTAGATTATCCTGCTCAGCAACTCATCTCAAATGCAAAAGCCACAGGAGATGCAACTCGATTGTTAATAGGAGATGTGCCTTCTCCAGGTACAACTATAGAAACAGTCCTGTCTTTGTATTTTAAAAACGGACTTTGCAGGATGTATAGCAATATATTTGGGCATGTTTGCAATTAAACACCTATAAAAGAGAGTTCATTCAATGTCAGGTAGTCTTTCAGAATGGACAATTATGTATTTATGAACTTGATTGAGTAATGATTCAACAATGTAGAATGGAATTATTCTACAATGGTTTATTTTTATGTGCCTCTTCTATATAAATATAGAAAATTATTTTTTAATAATTTTCACTGCAGCATATATAGACTATCCAATCATTTAGGTGAATATTTTACTAGAGAATTAAAACAATGCCACCCACCTGTTTTTTTTAATCTGAAATATGGTTATCTCTTTAATGATTCTGAATATATTAGGACCATATCAATGTACAAACTGATATTTATAACTAGAATGTTGTCCAAAGCTGTATTTGAACTACTAAAAATGGAGAACTCTGAAGACCAATTTTAGTGTTCACAGTTTTTTAAATCAATTTGAATTGTGAAAACATATATTATCTCTATTGATTGTTTCTTTTTAGAGTTTGCATCAAATAGGGCCACAGATTTAAATATCACATTATAAGAGCCCCTGAATATGTGTACATATGTTTTGTTTTCTAATATAGGTATCTCACTGAAGTGTAATGAGTGTATGTGTTTGAGTGAGAGAGAGCAAGAGGGAGAAAGAGAGATTTTCATAGGTACCCACTGCGGCCTGATAAAGTAGACCATTCAAATATGAAAGTAAGTGTGATACAATACTAATTATAGCCATTTATGTCTACTTTCAACTATTTAAACTATTTTTTATAAATGGGGTCTGTGGAAAAGATTGACTTGGTGTTAAAGAAGCAATCAGAATAAAACTTCCTTTGCTCAAACACAGGAGGAACTAAAGCTCATGCATTCACTCAGCATCTACTATTTTGCAATCCCCCTGGCAGATATTTCAAGTACAGTATGTCACTTAATCTTCACAACTTTATTAAGTTGACTTTATCCCCACATGTTAAGGAGAAGGCACTGAGACGTAGATAAGTAAACCAACTTGCTTTGAGATGCCAAAATGAGTGGCGAGTAGCAGGATCTAAGGCCTATTTGACTAAGAGATCAGCTGTCATTCCACCTTAACATACTGTATTTAAGTTATTTTATCTGCTGACCTTTAAAGGTACAGTGTGGGGAGTCTCTTCTTATGATGAAATGATGGCTTCATCATTTATGTGAACACCACCAAACTTTTTAGAAACCTGAAACATTGACAAAATTTGAAATACTCTTTTGGTTTTGGGACAAAGGAATGATAGATATAATATAAATGAATTCCAAAATGAATGCATGTGAATGGAATCGAGGAAAAGTGAGAAGACCAAAGCAACGAGAATAGTGAAGACGTGTTAAAGCGAATGGAGAAGCTGAAGCAGCAATGCTGTTTCCACTGGCTGGGGGGTCCAGGGGGCACGGGGCCACATTCTTCTCCATCTCATCCGGGCAGTTTCTTTCCCTAAGAGGGCTCTGGGACCTGAATGCTTTGTGTCAGTTTCCAGTGACTGACTGTGTAAACCTCCTTGCGCTGTTTGAACCTCACACGTGTAAAGAGATCTGACTTCTGAGGACAGACAATGGACAGAGAAAGATCATATTAAATCCTGTGTACTGGTGGGAAACTCACGGCTTTATAAAAGCTTCCTCAGTCAAGAAACTAGACACTACTTCCACCGGGAAACAAAATATCAGGCAACCGTCACTGAAAAGAAAACCTGTCATTATCAAAAGAGACTTTAATTTAAAGTATATTAATAAGCACACCATGAGCTCCCAATAAAGGAAGGCTGTCAGCCAGTCACCTGAGGACCTTTCATTTCACACTTTAGGCTCCTGTGCTACTTTTCAAGTAGTTGTGAGGTTTTTGTTGTTGATGACAGTTATCGCTTACCCTCCTAAAATTGGCCTTTAAAATGACTCTGTGTTTAATGCAGACAGAAAAACTCTTCATCCTGGTGATGAGCTCTGAAGGCTCCGAACCGGTGCAATCAGCCCCTTGGAGGCCTGATGGATGCGTTGGGCACCAAGCAGAGCTGTGGCTGGCCCAAGGCTGCTGACTCTGAGTCCGACTCGATTCCTGGGGAGCCCATGGCTCTGGGGCAAACCAAGGGTCAGTGAACGTGTCCCCTTTGGCACGGGTCATTTGAAACACCCCAAAATCAAGTTAAGAAGATTAAATATTGATTTGGAGACCATTCCCAAATTATTAATGGTCTCAATGATTGCAATCATGAAAAAATAAAATTTTACTTAAGGAAAGCATTTGAATTTTATTCATTTTTTTCCAAATACATTTTAATGAAAACATTTTCAGCTTATGTAAAGTTAACAAATATCTGAAAACTACAACCTGTCAGATACTTTAGTAGCCTCTTTTAAGTGTATGCTTTTAATAAAAGTTATATATACTTAAGGTGTAAAACGTGACGCTATGATGTACATATATAGTGAAATGATTACTACAGTTAAGCTAATTAACATATTTCCTTACAAAGTTATCATTTCCTTTTATGATGAATGGACCTAAAATCTACTCTTTCAGCATATTTCCAGTATTCAAGGCAGTACTAATTACGACTACTGCACATTGCCTGCACCATGCCTGCACATTAAATCTCTAGACATATTCATCCTACATACCTGCAAGTTTGTACCTTGAGAAATATCTTTCCATTTCCCTCCACCTGGCTTCCTTTAACCACCATTGCACTCTGCCTCCATAAGTTTCCACTTATAAGTGAGATCATACAGTATTTTTATCTTTTTGTGTCTTTCTTATTTCACTTAACATAATACCCTCTTGGTTTATTCACATTATCACAAATGGCAGGGTTTCCTTTTTTCTTGTGGCTGAATAATATGCTATTGTATATAAATACCATATTTTCTTCATCCATTCATCCATGGAAGGACACCTGTGTTGTTTCCAATTTTTGGCTATTGTGAAAAATGCTGCAGTGAAATGGGAGTGCAGGTATTTCTGTGAGATACTTATTTCTTTATTGTTGGATAGTTATTACAAAGCATTTCTAAGGAGGATATTGTATTTGGTTTTGGTAAGGAGTTTACTACACTGAATTCTTTATCATTTATTTGAACAATGGCAGAAAAAAAAACCTATTTATGTTGCCATAGGCTTGGGTTTAAAGAAGAATTAAGCTAAGATTAAAGAACAAACAAAAGTCAAAATGAAATGAATGAAAGAGCAAGCAACAACAAAAGTATCTTTGAAAGCAACATCTCGAGTTTGCAAATCTAAATAACTGAAATAGCACAACTGCTTTTTATTTGAATTATCCATTCAATTTTGCATTGTTTTTATAGACACCTCTAACATTTTAAATCACATTTTATAGTACACACAATAACTTTTTCCATTTCTTGACTTTTTCTATCTTGAACTTAGGTTTCATTACTTCATTAAAAATATTTATTTTATGCCTGGTACACATAGAACACTCTGAAAAATTACATTTTAGCTTCTGAGGCTAAATGACCAAATATTAGATTTTGTGCTTATAAAATATCATTAGTGAGAGTTCAGTTGGAATTTAATATCACGGACATACTTTGACAACAAAAGAACCTAGTCATCAAGCACTGACAGAACCCTCATTGTTATTCTAAATCCAGGACAATCGATACGAACTTTTACATGTCAATGAAAAAACCTCTCTGGATCCCTAAAACAAAACGTGTTTATCACGCAGCTAGTGACAGGAATGCAACTTCACTGGAAAATAGAAACGAGAAAAGTGGAGCCATAGATACAAGAGATAAATTTGAAAGCCATTTTTAATCCTCTTTGGAACGAAGGAGATTTTGACTTAAATGGAGCAGCTTATAACTGAAATAAATAAATAATACCTCTTATTGAATCATTAAAAAATAAAGAAGTTTTACACTCGGCTTAGAGAAAGAGCAATGACCTTTAAATTAGTGCTCCACCTGAAGAAGTAATTAGGTGCTCACTTTCGGTGAGGGCGGACCACCACACCAGTTGTATGACTGCCTCTGAAGCCGGATTCATTAAAGGAACTGGTAATGAGCTGTTGGAATAGCTGGGCAGAGCAAATCTACAAGGCAGGGAAACTAATGGGCTCCTGGGTACTTTCAGCCATCCTGCTCCTTAATGTGTGATGGACATTTTGGGTTTTGTTACTGGTGGAACAGGATGCTTTGTTCCCAGGTCTCACACACGGATTTCTGAAGCCTTGAATTGTAGATCTGATGTTCTGCAGCAATTTAAGCGCAATGCTCCATGGGACTTCCTTGGTATTATCTGGGGAGGCCATCTTGCTGAACAGAACTGGGTCTTCCTGGGTCCCCACTTACGGAAGACCCTGATCAGAGAACCATCTCACGGCTTGGTCCTCAGCTGTGAAGTCGGCTAACAGAGTCTGCCTCAGTCAGCTCTGCTCCACTGCATGACCCCAGGCTACTCTAACAGCCTTTCTAAGCCACCTTGTAAATATAGGTCATCCAGTAAGAGTTCAAAGGAAAGAAAATAACATTCTGCATCATTCACGGAGCAAAGGGCGCTCTTAAAGCACACACAACTTTAAGGGTGGCTGAATATCATACCCTTTACATTCTCTTTTTTATGACATCTCTTGATGACAAGTGACAGCTGTTTTGTTTCTTCATTACATCTTGAAGTGCCTCATCTGGTCCCATAGATATAAATTCTATTGGATGTGTAAGTTTTAACAATATAATTTATTTTCCTTCAGTTGGGGATTTAGAAACCAGCCTGCTAGGAGTTAGAGCTTTACACGCAGGGCTGCAAGTCTATTTCAAGTTCCTCTGTCACTCTCTTCTGAATTCCTAGGCATCAGTTACTGCTGCACTTAGGAATCAGATAATTGCTCCCTATCATTTTCCGGCTGTTCTTCCCTCACACTGATTTTCTAGTTGGGAATCACTTTATGTTTGTTATTAGTGCGTAGATTGATTTCACAAACATTTACTAACCCGTAGTTCATGATATGCACTGTGCTATAGACTAAAAGTCAGTTACGTAGCGCATGATCACAGTGCTTGAGAAATGCAAGGATGACTAAAACCTTGGTTATTATTCTCCAAAACCAGTTATTATTCTCCAATAGCCTCTAAATTTGCACATAGGAGATTATAAATGTACCTTTTGGTTTAGTGGGTTAATGTTCTGCACTGCTATGAAGGATGACTTCCTGTAGGAATATGCTGGTCTCCAGCTTAACATAGTCATCTTGGGTTTTTCAAATTTGATGCATCTGGCCACCATCCAACACCTTGATAGGTCATTATGGACTGTGTATAATGGGAATATTGAATGCAGCTAAAATGATTAAATAACAGCATTATGTTACATGTCACTATTAACCTTGATGTAGCCTCATATTAACATATTTTTTTTGTCAGTTTTACTTTGTATTTTATAGTGATCGCCTGTTATGGTTTATTTTGCTTATTAATTATACTATTTGCTGATTTGGTGAATGCTAAAATGGACTGAAGATTAGAATAGGAAGAAAATTAAGTACTTGGACCACCAACTACAGAAGACTTTCTTTTGAATTTCACTACTTAGCAAAACTCTATATGCTTTACAAATGACTGTTCTATTATTCCAAGTCAGCTCTGTCCTGTATTTTTAACAAGTAGATCATAATTCCAAGATTATAAAAGAATAAAAATTAGGAATATTTCTATAAGGATTTATACAATGGCTCTTGACTTTTTCCATTTTTATTCAGTCACTGTGGAACAGTATGGAATTTCTTCAAAAAACTAAAAATGGAACTGCCTTTTCACCTGGCAATTCTACTGCTGGGATTATACCCTAAGAATCCTGAAACACGAATTCAAAAGAACTGATGCACCCCAATGTTCATAGCAGCACAGTTTACAGTAGCCAAGTGTTGGAAGCAACCTGAGTGTCCATCCGTAAATGAGTGGATCAAAAAACTATCATACATTTACACAATGGAACTCCTACCCTTCACAACAGCATGGATGGAACTGGAGAGCATTATGCTAAGTGAAATAAGCAAGGCAGTGAAAGACAAATACCATATGATCTCACCTGTAAGTGGAACCTAATCAAAAAAACAAACAATCAAGAAAAATATAAACAGAAACCTGGAAATAAAGAACAAACTGACAGTAACCAGAGGCGCAGGGGGAAGGGGGTAACGGGGCCAAGAAGAAGAAGGGTCAAGTCAAGGAACTTGTTTAAAGGACCCATAGACAAAGACAATGGGGTGGGGGATTGCGTGTGGGAGGTGGGGGTAGGTAGGGCGGGGGAGAGTAATGGGGAAAATGGGGACAACTGTAACCGCACAATAAAAAAGTACGCATAATCAGTTAAATTCTAATTTGCTGAGCTGCATACTGTAGTGAAAGCATTGTCATTTTAGTTAGATGTTTCTTATTTCTTTTAAAAATTGCTTTACTATCTATAATTTTATATGTTTTGCCTGTTAAATCTATGATAGTGACATCTTCTGTTATTTAGAAATAATATATATGTATAGAATATCAATGTGACTCTTTCTGAAGTGATAATGTATATGTAAAAGGCATATGTCAAAAAAGAGTCGCATCAGTTCGGAAGGAGAAAGGGGAATTGTAATGAGCATGTATTGTGACACTGGAGCACAAAATCTATCAGTGCAAAGATACCTAGGTGATGGTATCCTCCTCCTTTGGCAGCTGATTTAAATAATGTTGACTTTACCTCCCTCCTTCCCTATCTGCTCCCCTACCACTCTACTTACCCATATACAGAAAAGCCCTGCAGACACTGGCGTTTGACTCATTGCAAACTATGTTTTCTGTGATAGGAACCATTTTCTCCTGTCCTTTGGAGCATATATTTATATAGGTTGAGTCATAAAGCAATGGAAGTCACAACAGTGTTTTTGATTTTTGGTTGTAACACAGTACTTACTAATTGCAAACACATTATTTGTTTCCCTATAGTATCAATAATTAGCTAAGATTCATGTCTAACTTGAACTATAAGTGAGCACTATATCAGTCTAAGAAGGTCTTTCAAAGACAGATTTACATAAGAATGGGATCAAATTAAGTCTGGCGCAAAAGAAGAACAAGGTTGAATAGACAAGAAATGCGTTAAAAACTCTGCTTCCTGGCTTTATCATGGTGGCAGTTTGCCAAATTTCACATTGAAAAATATTGATGTCTGCTTAGCTTGTGTTCAAGAAGGACTATGTGGCAATAATGTAAATATTTTATACTATGAGGTGTTCGCAAAAGAAGGGTGACTAATCTCTCTCTCTCTCTCTTTACTCTGGGCTGCAAGCTGCAGTTGCCTGCCTTTCTCTTAGCCCCTCAATTCTATCACTCCACGGATCCATAATGTGTAAGCTTGTCAACATCGATGAACTGAATTATCAGTCCGTGGAGATGATATTTATTTAGGATTTTAAGATAGTAGAGGTTCCATTTTGATTTTTGAAAACACATTTTCAATAATTTCTGCAGCTCTTTTTAAAGACATTATGTCCTCACTGTATTTGCATCTCCTATAGGAGAGTGTAGCAATTAGTTGGTTGCCAATAAATATCTGTTGAACAGCTGACCTCCTACTCATAAACAGCTACGTTGACAACACAGTTGATAACATTTACACCTGACACAAAAATCAGCCTTCTCTAGGCTGATTATGAATGAAGTGCGTTATTTTGCATTCAGGGAGATCAGCCATTCCATAACGGTGCTAACTGGATATGACTCATCTTGAAAATGATGTATTAATGATGTCTACTTGGGAAGACATCATTTTAAACATCAGATGAAGAACAAAGAGATGCCTACCAGTATATTAGTGTATAATTGTGAATTTGAATAAGTAAAATGGAAAACAAATATTTGAATGATGGAACTAGAAAAGATCCAGTCTTTTTCTTTGGTACCTACTTGGGCTCTTTCTTAGGAAGGCAGACTTCCCTTTAGGATCCCTGATTTCTTCATTGAGCTTGGTCATGGGAACACAGTGGTGGCTCCCGTAAAGGAAGGCAGAGGGGGAAGCTCGTCTCTCATGTCAATGATTATTGCACTTACGCTTTTTTTTTAAAGATTTTATTTATTTATTTATTTTTAGAGAGAAGGGAAGGGAGGGAGAAAAGGAGGGAGAGAAACATCAATGTATGGTTGCCTCTCACGTGGCCCTCACAGGGGACCTGGCCTGCAACCCAGGCATGTGCCCTGACTGGAAATCGAACCGGCGACCCTTTGGTTTGCAACCCGCGCTCAATCCACTGAGCTACACCAGCCAGGGCTGTTCTTACACCCGTGGCTACCCCTTGCCTCACTTCACTTCCTGGGTTTCCCTCTCTTGCTATGATCCCTCTGGATGCAGTTCCCAGCTCAGTCTCTTGCCCTCCTGCCAGCATCTCAGGTGCTCCAGCTCCAACTCCAGGGATTTGCCTTGCTCACGGGCTTCGTTTAGACAAAATCTGTCTTCTGAAACCTGGCTTCCACAAGACCCAGGAAGCATCAGTTTCTATTCAGCAAATAGGCTATAATAGTACCTCTCCAGACTATTGTAATAATTAAATGAAACAAGGTATGTGGAAGTATTTTATAAACTGAAAAAGCCCTGGGAGATGGTATTTATATTTATTATTTATTAATAGCATACTTTATCATTTTCCTCTAGCAACCACAATTGTCTTTAGTGAGATAAATCTGCGTAGCAAAATGTAAATCTCTATTATCAATTACGTCCATTCAGTAAAGCAATGGAAATGAAGCACCTTATGTAGTGTTTTGGATACCGATCCATTGCTTTCCACACCCCTTTCCTCTTCCTACTTGTCTGATTTTTCATCCTCTTGAGGATGATTTTGCAATAGGAGCTAGAAATAACTCCATTTTCTCCTTTTTTGAAATATTGTGTAGAATTGGTGTTCACAATTAATTTATTCTTAAAACTTTTACTGTGAACTCTTACCTGACTTACCTATCTACATAATTTAACTTTAATGTATTTGATATTAATGAGAAATAAATTTTATCCTCAAAAGTATTTTTTGCAACTTTTAATTTCTCTTAATAAAGTAGTAATAATTATCCAGCATTTGTAATCTCTACTACTATTTGACTGTGTGTCTATAATGGTTTCTCTTGTAGAACCAAGCTTAGCATAATAAATACTATATAATTTCTCATGCCAAGTATTGCAGATTTATTTTACTACGTTAATAAGTCATGCCTACCACCAATGACAGTAATACTAAATCAAATACAGAGATTTTTTGTGTGCTGTGGTATTTTACTTTAACATTTCATAATAAAACATATTCTGTAATTTAAGTACATGTTCCATTACTGCCAAAAGCAAGCTTTTATTCTCTTACCACTATCTTAAGTATTCTGTTTGAAAATGTCATTTCAGATAAAGTTAGCAAACAAGTCTCACTCCATGAGAACAAATAGACCAAATAAAAGGGCATATTCATAACTCAATTGCCATAAAAGCATAATAAAATAATAAATTAGATCAGAAGATGATATATGAAAAAAGTCTTTTGATTTTAATGTCTAGAGACCAGGATTCTGATTCTAACTTTGTTTTTAATTGGCAGTGTGATATTGGGACACTCCTTTAACATTCAGATATTTACACAGTTCACATATTTGATCTCTGAGTGGATGATTTGTTTTGAATCTGAGGCACTGGCACATGTTAGGTTAGTTAAGTCACATTCCTGAATCTCTGTTTTCTCATCTGTAAAATGGGAGGGTAACGCCTACCTTTTCAAATATGTCTGATTACAAAATAGAATATTTTGTGCTCAATATGTGTAGTTCTAAGATTTATTTATATATATATTATTTTATTTTCCTAAATTTATTAATAAATATGAAATGAGAGTTTTAGTCAGAACTTATTTTTTAGTATTCTGTTTTAAGAGGCATTATTAAATTGATCAGTGGCTTAGAGATTAAACATGTCATTGTAAAAAAATACAATGGTTATGACAACGGTGTTTATATAAATGGTTGTCACCATGCTGACAGGTTAAAAACAAGTGAAATTTAAAAAAAAATGCAGATATGTAACATGTAACAAGTTGTTTGTGATTTAATTATAGAAAACAAATTCACTGCATTAAATTAATATTCAACTACATTAATGAATGTTTTCATTAAAAATTAGCTTTTAAATTAATCTGTTCATTATTAATTGTATTCAATACAGTTAATAATAATACTATGAAATTATAATATTGGTAATTATATGAAATAAGCGAATACATTTAATTGATCTTGAGTTTACTTATATCAAGCACTATTTTGTTTTACAACTATGTAAGAGCTTGCATATGTGTTATCTTATGCAAACCTTTATATATGAGTATTTTTAATAACATTATAATTAAAATATTTTTCAAGTCTACAGCGAAGTTTCATGCCAAATTTTCTTATTTTAAGGGAGTTCTAGGATATTGTAATATCACCAGCAATCCTACTGTTTGGCAATTCTGTATTTGTAGTTATGTTTTTAATTCATCTTTAGTATTAAGGCAAAGCTCTTTTTTAGCTCATGACTAGCATTTTCTCATTTCTGCCTACAGAAATTACTTGAAAAATTTTCATAAATTTGTTTATTCATTCATAAACCAGCATGTACTATGCGTACAACTAGACATTGGAGCCACACAGGAATGGACAGAATTTCCTCTCTCCCGAGTAGTTGCTTTCCAGTTGGCAAGAGAGAGGAATGGCCTCAATTTCGCTACATATAATAGCAGCATAGATATGCCGAGATCCTGCGGGGGCCCTGATTCTGCACATGGAGTTTTCTGAATTTTGCTTCTCTTCTTCAACTGGACGTAATATCTGAGATCTAATAAGGCTGTGTCTCTGGACCATCAGTGTGCAGCCTCGTCATCATTTATTTCAATCCCTCCAGTCCCAGGCAAATTAGAATATCTCTAGCATTGAAATACTTTAAAGAGCTTTGTTTTGCTGTTTTGGTATTTTTTAAATGACCAGGCAGTGCTGCATGGTGATAATGTCATCCCTCTTAAAACCAACTCATTGTATTTCTAGATATTTTTCTTCTGAATTAGTTATCTCCAGGAGGATGAAAGGCAAAGGGAGCAGGGTAGGGGAGATGTGCTTTCATAAGAAGTTCACGTCTCAGGTCATGCTGACCTCCTTATTTTGCCCACTGGGAGCTGCACTGGCGTCGCCATGGTGTTTGTGCTGCAAAGTGTGGCAATAGGTTCAACCAGCGCTCAGGTGATTTGCCCTTTGCGTGATAAGGAAGTTGCTTCTCACGGTGAGTCTGAATTTTTCATGGTCACTCAGCAACCTCAGGCTTGTTGGCCACAGGGGGTGAAGTAAAGACTTTCCAGAGGCTTAGCTCTCTTTTAGGACTTTGAGATCTATTTTAGGGAAAACAGCCACATTTTATGACCCAAAAGTATGGAAGATGTATGCTCAGATTTTAGTGAAAATGAAAGTCATGTACAGTTGAAACTTGTTCTGACTCACATCAGTGTTTTATTAAATGATTCCCCGGGTCGACCTGTTCACTTTACTTCTTCTGCGGAGGGAACGGAAGGATGCTCTTGGCAGGCTGTGTTCTCGCTGCCCATGGGCCACTCTCCCATGAGCTGGCACCTCTTCTACCATCGCTTGAGTGGTATGTTTGCTGAGAGTTAGTCACATTTGTTCCCACACTGGTTAATGCCTGCTGTTCTTGTTACTGAAATTACGTAACTTAATTAAATTTGATGCAAACATATGAAAAGAAAGAGAACGAGTGTTTCTATAAAAATACTGAGTTCTCTGGAATTCATGCTGTCATGGCACTGAATATTTAATTGTCCAACTAGTGCCACACAACTATTACATCATGAAGTGCACACGCACAGCAATTTAAAGAACTGTGTTGGAAACAGTAGACGATGAATTATGGGGACTTGTTCTAAAAATATGAGTCAGAACCCCAATCAGGAATAATATTACAAGGAGAAAGTTCCCCATATTACATATTTTGTTGAATAAATGCACAAATACATATTTTAAGTTAAAATAAAATATTTGAAGTCTCTGTCGATTTTTCATGGTTCTCAGCTTTAACTGAATTTCGATAAAAGATGTATTATCAGTCCAGAATATTTGGAATAATAGGTTGCTATTGTAAAGAAGAAGGTGGAAATGTGATAAAAAACACAATTATAATTATATTACACAAAGATAATGCTTTTAAAATAATAAGAACTACAGAATTAGAGTAAAGTTGTCACCAAAACTAACTCAACTGAGGACCTACTAAAAGTAGAGGGTGATATTTTGAGACTATTTACATCATTCTCTCCAGTTCCTTCAAAGGTAAGTATTGGAAGACCTGGAACATTCTGGAAATTGAACAGCAAAATTCATGCCTTTGGTAATACTCCACATTGTAGTCGGGAAACGTATTTATACACTTTACGTTGACTGGTAGTGGAGTACGGGACACGTATAAATACGTGTTTTATAGACTAGCGGTAGAATGCGGGTAACTGATAAAAACGTTTATTTTTATACTTTTTTATTGCTCTAAAGGGATGCTAACATGCAGATACACGAATTCCAAAGGACAAAATTTGGGTCTCTTTAACACAGACAATGGTGAATTATGTATGTATGTTTTAACGATTATCATACAAAAAACACTACTAAAACTTCATTCTTTCTTTTTTTACATACGATTAACACAACAAAAAACACTACTAAAACTTCATTCTTCTTTTTTTACAATGAAGTTTAAGAAAGAAAACTTCTTTCTTTTTTTACACATTTTACGTACTTTTTTCAAAATATTTTCAATAAATCGGAATTTTTACATATTTTACTACTTTTATTTCAATTTCCAGTGAGTTTCCAGTATTCGTCTGTTTAAAATTTAAGAAAAATAATTCAGTATACATTTTGTAGTAAATCACAAAAAGTTTCATTGAAAAAAATATGTAAAACTAAAGTTATCATAATTTTACTGAATGTTGCCATTTGCACAAAACATTAGCAAAAATGGCCCACTCCACCTGTTAGCTTGCGATAAAAGCTACCCGCACTCCATGTGATACCATTCTGATGTTTTTATTTATTATCTGGTTTACCAAGTATATTTTGTATACATAGTACAAAATATTTTATGCACACATAATTATATATTTTATATATTTTTTCTTTATTTTACTTGAGTAGACGTATTAGTTTGGCTACTTCTTATTGAATCCAATATGTAAATTTAAAATAAATTTAATCAAAACCCATAAGATACTGAAATAAATATTATTTCACAAAATTCAAGAATATTTACAAAAATATTCTTGTAAGAAGTAAATTCTTTTTTAAAAATATTTTATTCATTTATTTTCAGAGAGATGAGAAAGAAGGGAGAAAGAGAGGGAGAGAAGCATCGATGTGAGAGATACATCAATTGCTTGCCTCTAGCACACCCCCACGTGAGGGCCAGGCCTGCAATCCAGGCATGGGTTGGGAATTGAACCAGTGACCTTTAGGTTCATAGGCCAGCACTCAACCCACTAAGCCACCCCAGCTAGGGCAAGAAGTAAATTCTATATAATATCATAGTTCTGTAAATTATAGTTTATAAAGGTGCTTATTAAAATAGTAAAACCTCATCACATTAAGAAAAAGGAGGTCAGTGTGGTTATGGGTAATTACTTTGAAATAGTGTACAAATTCACAAAATATTAAAAACATGAAAATATCTTTTCTAATTAAAATGAGGGCAATCTATTCTAGAAATCAATTGAATGGAACATGAGAAAAACGTTCCTCTGTCGTTCAACATGCATTTATACAAGAACAAAATGAAGCAAAAGACTAAAATACAATTTTTAATTTAGTCATTTGAGTCCATATATTATACCCTATATTAATAACAAATGATAATTTTCTTTCTGGTCTACACCTAGTGTTGAATTAGCAAAACTTTTCTCGGTGTTATGCTCTATATATTTTTTACCAACCAAGAGTTTCTAAAAAGTGAAAGATACAGGAGCTTACTAGTTAGATAAATGTACATTATTTCTCTTAATTTTTAATAACTTATTTTCTGTATTTTTAAAATGTTATTGAAATAGCTGATGCTTGCACTTATTGTTAATTATATGTTTGGAACACATTTTTGAAATACATCCCATATGCACAAACGTTCAACGTTCAGAAATACGCAGTTGTGGAAATTTCCAGAGTCTAACCAGCGTTCAGGGGAAGGAAATCAGCACCCGACGCCTCCCGATGCCTCCCCCGCTGAGGTCACTACCCGCTCAAAGGTGAGCGCTATGCTTCCTTCTAACACTAAAGATTAGCTTTCCTGTTTTTAAATTATATGTGTGTGGAATCGTGCAGCTTTCATCCCTTGTGCTGGATTGTCTCGTTGTTTGAGGTGGATTTATGCCGCTGCGTCTAATGCTAGATCATCAACTCCCATTGCTGTGCAGTTCGCGCCTGTCTGCTGTTGGGAGACATTTTCTGTTTCCCAGCTTCTGGCTATGTAAACATTTAAAATATTTTAGTGTGTATTTTTAGTGACAGTCTGCCTGCTGTACAAAGATAAACTAAGGTTGTAACTGCCATATCAATTTGCTCAATAAAAGAACAAAGTATTTTTCAGTAAAATTGACTCATTCATGTGTATTATAAATAATACGTATTGTGTATGTTAAGCTCAAAATATTTTCTGTATTATATTAGGCCCAGTTCTTCTACATTATCGTCCTGATTAATATCTTATGTTACTATCATGGGAAGAAAGATTTGGAAAAAGAAAATTGGAATTTGTGCCAGAGCTGATTTACACTCTCAGGAAAGTCTCAGACTTAACGTGAGGCTCTTGACAATGGTACTCACTTAAAGCACCCTATCTATGCCAAATTACCTTGTCTTACATGAAATATTGACTCGCAAAATATCTGACTTCTTTAGTATGTGAATTAATGTAACATTTCTGTGGCTGTCTATTGTTCCATGGTGTTGGTGTTCTGAATGATTATATTAATTAAGCAGCGAACATTTATCTGTGACTAAGCAACACAAAAAGTTATGCCTTTCTTTCTACATTTTGAAGGCTATAAACAAGGAAGCAAACTAATGTTATGGAATTATTTTACTTAGTTTTCACGCCCAGTGGAATTCAGGAAGTTAAGTTCATAATAAGCCATGTGTATGTAGGGTTACGGGTTGAGTGTTATGTACATTTCAACTAGGCAGAGTAAAGAAATGGAGCTGAAGATAATAACAGTGTCCACAGGCAGAAGTGCAGGGCAGCCAAGCTAATAATATGCAGCTGCTGATATTTTTGGAGCATCTCAAGTCATAGGAAGGATTGAGCTAATTAGAGGAGCTATGTTAAGAGTGAGTTTCTTATTTATAAAATCGTTAGCTTTTCCATGATTAAATAAAGGATTCCATTTCCATTTTCTTCTCTTAAGCTCATTAACATTCACAATTCTGTCAAGGTTATAAAAACATTATTATTTAGGTAAGCTGAAATTGGTAAAAAAAGAGGCTTAGTATCCTCTCGTTTGGTATAATGAAAAGTAGTTACCAGTGTGTATCTCTAGGGGCTGTGAGGGGCAATTTCAGTATAGTCGTAATGAAACTAAATACAAACAAGTGAAAAAATAAATAATACTCATACAATAATTAACATTTCATAATCAACTTGAAAAAATACCATTTTGTTACAGAAAGATAACTCTGTTAAGAAATTCAAATCACACACACCCACAGACTCATCACTTATCCTGAAGGGTAATTTCTGGTAACTTCATCCAGCCAGTCACTCATGTATTAATTTAAAAAATAGATTGCTTACTACATGAAAGTTACTCTGTTATGTGCTAGGAGTGCAAAGAAAGAAAATGAATGTTTCTCTTACTCTCAAGGCTCCAAAATATCATTCATAGAGACAGTTTCATAATCAGATAATTGTAGTTTGGTTTTTAATGACGCAGTCCAATAATAGGTTTGTGGGTAAAGGTTTCAGAAGTCAAGGAGACAGACGCATTAGAAAGTGTTTCCTAGAAGCAGCGTCTCAACGTTGAGTTTTAGCTGCAGGAATAATAGAGAGGATAAAGAAACAGGTTTTGATATCAGATAAATCTGGTTTATAACCCAGCTCTACTGTTTATTCCTTATCATATGGAGTGCCAAGTACTAAATCTTTGTTTCCTTATCTGCAAAGGTTGATAAATCACAGGTCTGTATTGAGGAATCCATGGAATAAAGCATTTGAAGGACTTAACAACAACAACAAAAAAAGTAGTTATTCAACCATCCTAGCTTGTTACATGGTTAATTTATATAATTTACTCAACGTATTTAAAAATAAGAAGTATGATGAGTCCCCTGTTGTAAATCAAGAAACAAAAGTACCAAAGAAGATATGCAGATGGTAAATAGGCATATGAAAATATGCTCCATGTCAGGGAAAATATGCTTACCTGACATGTCGTCAGGGGCATGCGAATTAAAGCAACAATGAGATCTCTCTGTGAACCTACTAGAAGGACCAGAATCCAGAACACTGCCAGCACCCAACGCTGATAAGAATGTGGAGCAACAGGACTTCTCATTCACTGCTGGTGGGAGTGCAGTGTAGTGCCGCCACTTTGGAAGACAGCTGGGCAGTTTCTTATAAAGCTAAATATACCTTTACCATACGATCCAGCAGTCTGTGCAGCAGCCTGCACACAGGTGTTTAGAGCAGCTTTATTCATAATTGCCAAAACTTGGAAGCAACCAAGATGTCCTTCAGTAGGTGATTGGATAAATAAGCTTAGTTACAACCAGACAGTAGAATTCCATTTGGGACTAAAAAGATGAGTTATCAAGCCATGGAAATACATGGGAGAAACTTAAATGCATATCACTAAGTGAAAGAAGCTTAATTTGAAAAGGCTATGTATTTATAATCCCAACTGTATGCCATTCTGGAAAAGGCAGAACTATGGGGAGGGTAAAAGATCAGTGCTTGTCAGTAGTTGGGGTGTGGGAAGTGGGATAAATGGGTGGGGCGTAGAGGGTTCCTAGGGCAGTGAAAATATTCCGTACAGTGCTGTAACCATGGATACACATCATTATATGCTTGTCGAAACCCATAGAATGTACAACACAGAGAATAAACCCTAAGGTGACTATGGGCTTTTGGTGATTATGATATGTCAATGCAAGGTTAGCAATTGTAACACGTGTACCACTCTGGTTTGGGATGATGGTAATCGGGGGCCATGCATTTTGGGGGGTAAGGGTTTTGTATAGCTTACTCTCAGTTTTGCTGTGAACCTAAAACTGCTCTTAAAGATTGTCTTTAAATTAACAACAACAAAAAAAAGCACGATGATATAATCCAGCTATGTTTCCCAAAAGGCATGGTCTGGCTTTTATATTTAAGAATAACTACTATGGGAAAAACAGAAATGATGAGGGCTTGTGTAAGGTACATTTGTGATTTGAACCACAAGAACCTGATCCTAGAACCTGCTTTTTAGTCGATTCACTGCCCTGCCTCTCCAGAATCTGCTCATAACGAAGATGCAGGTTGGTGGTGGTGCGGATGAGGGTAGATGAGCAGGGATGAGCTGGGTCACAGAGATGGGGAGCAGAAATTGAGTGACATGCTTCCCCAGGAGAGGGCAGAACAGGTGCAGAGGCA
Organism: Micronycteris hirsuta; assembly: GCA_004026765.1. Taxonomy (NCBI): domain Eukaryota; kingdom Metazoa; phylum Chordata; class Mammalia; order Chiroptera; family Phyllostomidae; genus Micronycteris; species Micronycteris hirsuta. The sequence goes on from PVJI01003663.1 coordinate 61,392, forward strand.
CTCACGCAGGAGTGAGATTGTCTGGGGCTTCTGGGGTGTGACATGCCCAGGGTGGAGGGGAGAGGTATACTGCCCCAGGTCATACTTGCTCTTACGTAAAATATTAAAGAGTCGGGATTTATTGTGAGTGACAAGATGCTTTATAGAAAGGAAATGATATAGTCAGATTAGTATTTTTAAAAGAGTGAAGTCTGGAAACTGGTAAGATGATGTATTTGAGGGAAAACATTAGAACGAAGAATCCCTTTTAGGGAACTGTTCTCGCACTCTAGGGAAGAAGGAAGAAATGAATGAATTAGGACTTAGCTAGTGAAGAAAAAGCTGTTAAAAACGTTTGGAGAGAACATTTGCATGGTGTGGTAAAGTACTGTCATTTGAACAATTCTATGGAGATGGACTTTATACACCCTTCCTGAACTGCCGCTCTCTGAAATCCACCATGCGTAGCATGAAGATGGTGGTGGTGGTGATGATGATGATGATGATGGTGATGTTTAGTCCATACTAGTTTTTTCCTAGTTTCCTGGATATGAACATGTAATAATGATTGAAAACACTGGGGAAGTTAAAGATATTTTGAAACCATTAACAAAAATAATAAGGCTTCTTATTGTGTAACAATATTTTTTAAGTTCTTTAATATGCTAAAGCACATATTTCTCTTCATTTTCTCAAACTTCTTTGGTAGTATATGTGATGGTGGCGGTATGTGTTATCTTTAGAGAATTTCTTAAAACATTCTAGGGGAAATTTTAATAAATACCTAAAAGTATACTTCACTTTTGTGGCTTACCCTCTGTCCCTTATTCTTAAGATATTTTTTTTCTCAGGTTTCTTTGTCACTCATTACTTCTTGTTCTTCATTTCCTATATCAAATGTCACCTTCGCAGGGAGAAGTCTGCCTCGGTCACCTTATCTGAGGTAGCTCACACAACTTTGCCTTCCACATATTATATATGCTTTCACCTATGAATTTTTCCTATCATTTAATCATTGTGTTTAATTATTTGCTTGTTTATTGAATATTTCTACTACCTAGAGTTTAAGATTCCTAAGGGACTGTGTCTTTCTGTTTCATTATGGTATTTCTAACACTTCAAATAGTGATAGGCATATATAAGATATTCATTAAATATTTGTTGAATGTATTAAACAATGGAAGTACTTCTAATTATAAAGTCCTAGTAACTTAAACTGCAGAAATATACCTCAAAATACTATCTACCCCCTATGAAATTTTTGTGTTCTTAACTAATCTTCCGTAATTTCTTGACTTACTTACTCTTATCAAATAATCAAGACACTGGGAAACGTGAGTTGTTCAATGTACAATTTCCTCAAACCTTCACTTTAATAAATGATATTCATAGTATTCTTAATGAGAGTATTACAAACATTAAATTTGTATAATAGATTATTTTAACAGAATCGATTTTTAAAATAGTGACCAATAAAGACTAGTTTTTGGAAGAAACTTTTTCTAAGGAGTACTCTTTGAACAGCAAAAACTGGTTTAAAAATATCTTGTGAAGATTGAATTAATCAGTGATAGAATTCATCCTTAACTGAGCAACAGGAAACGCTATTATGCTATGATTTTCGGTACCCAAGGGACCTTAAATATTGTGTGCAGTAAGTAAGGAGAGTACAAGTCAAATTGATTTTCATGACATACAAGGTGCTCGTATTCCTCCTTCGATGTTTTAAAAGGTGTTTGCAACTTGAAAAAAGTTGACAACGAACATTCACAATGTGGGACACCTGGGAGGCTCTTGTTTACCATCTTCCCGGGCGTTAGAGCCTCGTCGAGTTGATACAACTCTGCAGCAAGCTTTAGAAACATGTGCACCTGGAGTTGAAACCACACTGATGCTGCTTCAGGGTAGAATTTCCTGAAGCTATCACACCCAAGTCCTGTCTCCAGGGTCTGTATAGGTGTTAATTTGAAGAAAAAAATATTAGAAATGCATCATAAATAAATTAAAATTCCTCCAAAGTCTTAGTTCATCTTCTTTCTGCATTTCTGTTTGAAAATATATTCTGTACCCTTAGTTAAAAAGCAAGGCAGTATTATAGAAACATGAACTAATGCCAAGATCTAAATTCTGTCCTAGCATTACTCCTATTAGAGGGAATTTGGGAAAGTCATAGAGATTCTGCCTTGTTGTCTCCATGTTTTCATCTATAATTTAGAAAAATAGACAATTCCTTATCTGCTATTGTCATCCACGAGTCTAGGGGTGAATGATGAAAACTGATGCTCACCCACTGAAGATATTGTTTCATAAATTCCTGCAGTCAAGATATTTTGCTTCTCACTGTAACAGATAACCAAAAACACTTAAATATTTATCCATGTCCTTATTGAGCCTCTTTATCTCCTGCTGTGCATCAGGCTTTGTACTAAATAAGTAGTCAAGATGTAAAACAGGGTCTCACTATCAGGACACAATGACCCCAAAACCTAATAGGAGCCCTGGCTGGTGTAGCTCAGTGGACTGAGCACGGGCCTGTGAACCAAAGGGTTGCTGGTTCAATTCCCAGTCAAGGCACATGCCTGGGCTGTGGGCCAGGTCCCCAATAGGGGGTGCATGAGAGGCAACCGCACACTGATGTTTCTCTCCCTCTCTTTTTCTGTCCCTTCCCTTCTCTCTAAAAATAAATAAATAAAATCTTTAAAAAAACAACCTAATAGGAAAGTATATATCTAATTGTCTCTCTCTCTCCCCCACTTTCTTATTTCTGTATTTCATTTATTCTCTCTCCAACTATTTTATCTAATATGACATAAGAGAGAGACAGTATTTTATAGCATTTAGAGGAAAAGAGTGATTTTATTTCTGGGGCAACATAGAAATGGGGGAAAGGTAGGCATTCAAAGGTCCCATGGAGAATGAGGCACTTTATATGAATTTTAAGAGGTAAATAAACCTCAAATTTATTAGTCTAGATCCTCCCAAATGTAAATGTACTAAAAGAACCACTGAGATTATTTTCCCATTTTTTGCAATTAATATAGTGTGGCAGAGAGTAGAAAATTCTAGAGTTCTGAGTTTTTTGTTGCTTCTTGGCTAAAATATGTGCAGATCATCGTAGCTACGTGGAAAAGGGAAAATGCAAACTATTATTTGCTCACTGGTGATTGTAATTTACCATGTTATTTATTTTATTTCTTCCCACCTTGGGGGAAGAATATATTCCGGTTTTAAAGGGAGAACTAGATATCATCCATTCTTATGTTCTCTCATTTGTTCAGACTTATTCTACATAAAAAGGAAAAATTAACAACTTCTTTGGCAGCACAGTGGAGACTGTGCATACAAGGAAATTAGAATTCCTGTAATCCAGCAAACAGAACTTTCACACATTGTGGGACAACTTGATTGTAGGGAAGAATAAGTGACCCAGAATTGGTGCTTTTGGACAGTGTGAAATAATAAATTTGAGGGGTTGATTTGAATGTACCTGTGTTAGTAATTTGTTCATCTTGACTATATTTAAGCATTCTATTTTTATGATTCTTTTACTTTTTTGCTGCTTACCCATGGCTTTGTGTTCTATATTAAATATTTCGTTATGTAACTGAAACGCAACCTTCTATGAAGACTAAAATCGTTAACTGGTAGGTTCAAGGCCCATGATTCTACTGCCTTAATTATTAGTTTCCTAACGGGTATTTCATGCAGCATAATTTTATTCATTCCATTTCTATGAATACCCCATTTCTGTACAAAGAACACTTAGAAAGTTAATCTTATTATTACTTCTCTATTCACTGTTATTTTATATAAAAGAAAGGGAGAAGCATTACCCCTGTCGTGGGGGAGAGTAAAATGGTTTGATGTAGTAAAAAGTGAGATATTTAGATGCAAAAATGGGCTCAGCCATTTATTACTTGTGTAATTTGGCAAGAAATGTTGAGAAATGGCACTGACATGGGAGGGAATTGCAGAAGCTCAGTTTTAATCAGGCACCTGGGGCCCTAGTTCCGGGTACCCATCCATTTAAGATGTCGAATTGCCTATAGGTCAGAGCGGCTGTACAGAGTTCAGTGGTGCCTATGGGTTCCATATGTAGGGAGGTATTGATATTATGGGTATTATATTATCGTTTCTTTATTCCAAACTTCTCTGGTGGATGCCCTCATGATTTATTGCTTTAAGAAGACAAGACTATGTAGTGGCAGAATGGCACCCGAGGACGCAATCCCTTTAAACTGCAAATGTGTTGTGTTCTGTGGCCAAGGGACATTGCCGGTGAAAGGAAGGTTACAGACAGGGAGGTTCCTTGGGTTATCCAGGTGTCTCCACTCTAATCACTTAAAGGCGGAGACCTTCTCTGAGACAGGCAAGAGAGATGCCGGAAGGCATGTCAGCGTCCAAGCATGAAGGGGGTTTGATGTGTGCTTGCTGGCGCTGCGATGGACCAGTCCATGTGCCAGACCAGAGAGGGACCCGTAGGAGCTGAGATGGCTCCTCAGCTGGGAGCCATCACGAAAACGTGGACCTCAGTCCTGCAACTATGGGACCTTTTCCTCTGCCAACTACCAGAATGAGCTTGGAAATCGAGTCTTTCTGACGTTCCGGGCAAGAGCTCTGCTGGCCAACTCCTTGATCTGAGCTCTGGGAAGCCTGGTGCGGAGCCATCTGCCTGTCCATTCCTCATGTGGACTGGGGAAAGGCAGAATGTCTTAAAGTTGTGTTGTTTTAAGCTGCTAAGTGTGTGGTAATTTGTTTCAGCAGTAGTAGGAAAGTAACACAATTTTCCAAATGATGGAAGTAAGTTATTGTAATTAAGTGCATCGTTTTTCTTCTCCCCTCCCCCTTCATTCTCACTGTGGTGCTGTGTGGTCAAGCAGCAGCTCCTCTGAATGTAGAGAACTGTCCTCACTAGTTAATCATCGACTCCCCAGTGCAAAGGCTAATGAAATATATCTTGCTCATTTGCAAACATCTTGGTTTGCACACTGTTCCAGTTCAAACTTTAATACAGCCAGTGGTGCTTGGCCAAAAACCATTCCTTGTCTTTGAGGAATACAGTCTGCTTTATCCCATAATTGATGTATCTGAGCATCCATACAATTTTCTACAAGGAGGAAAACACCTACCTGATTATTCAAAACTCTCGTATGGAAAGAACCATGGTTACAGAAGCAGGGATAGTTTTCTTTCTTCCTTTTTTTTTTTTTTTGGTGATGAGTGCAAGCCTCTCCCCTATCTGATCACTCGATCACTCACACCTCCCCAGCAGGTGGCGCCCTGTAAGGTTTGCTTCCTTATAGCCTGTCATGTCTGAGATCTGCCTGGGAGGACACAGGAGCAGAGCACGACATAATGACTTTGGCCTGTCAGCTCTGCCCACCGCACCAGAGGAAGGCGATCCTGATACCAGGGCAGAAAATAAATAACCAGGCAGATAGTTGGGGCCATGTTAGGTGATGACATTTAATTAAACATCAATTACTGAAGGTAATGATTCAGAAACAGGGAGTCAAGGGTTTGTCAACTTGGGGGTACAGGATAAGAAGGTGAAGAGATGAAGCAAGTGATCAGGGAGCAAGTAAAGACTGTGCATTCTGGGCTGACTTGACTCCAACTTGGGCTGGAACAATTCATTTTGAATATTAATTTCTGTTTCTGACACATCTCTGATGCATGATTTGGCTGGAAATGACCAGCTTGGAGGTGAGACAATTCAGACAGAGCTTTCAGTTGCCCAGGATAGAACACCTAATGGGCACCAACACAGGCAGTGAATATGGAGGAGAGAACAGAATCCGGGGCATATGGAGTGCTGAGCATGGGGATACCGATCAGTCACCGCAGCCCTGTAGAGAAGAAGGGGACACATGGCCATTCACGGAAGTTAAACATACCACCTCAGGGAGCCACTTGGGCAACACCTTAGATTGCCACCCACTTTTTCTATGATGAGCGCTTCTCTGCATTCGTTCCAAAAAGAGGACAAAACATCTCACAGGCTCTGCTATGTCTTTAATTTCTCCCTTTTAACACTTGCGGATGTTTTAAACAGGTTTGCCTCAGTGTTGGCCTGCCAGATAGCAGCGGAAGCAGTAGTTAGAAACCCTTGTCCCATGCGAATATTTGATATGAGGAATTTTGGAAACAACATCTATAATGCTTGCCACACACTCGTTAAATGGTTGTGGGCCAGCAGCTGCTCTGTGTGTACTTTCGTGTTTGTGACTGTGACCAGTGCAGGCCTAGGGGGTGCAGAAGTGGGTCGGGGGGTTCGGCCTCAGGTATGACTAGTCTACCTTCTCCCCGAGGCTTTGTTCTGACAACGCATGTCACTCCTTCCCACCATCGCCTCTGGATTTCTACGTCTAAGACAGTCTAAGCTTTAAGTAGATTTAAGATGAGAACTGCTCAAGGTTTGAGGTCGTGAAACTAAAATTTCTGAATGACCATGCCAAGTTTCTTTCAACTAAACAAATGAAAAATGATTACCACCCTATAGAGGTGGGACCCAAACAGTTCAGCTGTAGGAAAGGCTCATTTGATAACAATAATGAAGAAACATCTATTTGGATCCTTAAATAGTGTGATGTACAAGGCTACCTAACCTTCAGACCAGCTCACACAGCCACGCCAATCCTCATTTTTACATGAAAATCATGAGACAACACACAGAGAACACTCACTTCAGACCCACCGAGTTTTTCTTTCATTTAACACTCTACCCTAAGTGGTATGCTCTGTCTTCACTTCACACCATTGCATTTGGATACATGGAATTTGGGTGAGGCATTCAGGTTTGATTCATCAGCATTTCCTGCAGATGCTGCACATCCTTCTCAAGCACATGTTTAAATTGTTTGGTGCCTCACGCTTCCAAGTGGTCTTTTTATTAGGGGGCACAGGAGTCAGAAAAGAAGCTTGAAAGTAATTTTAAATCCACTAAACTGAGGGTAATTAGAATCTCTCTCTCTCGCGTGTGCACACACACACATACCATCACTATCTCCGTTTATCTTCCTATCCCTATCCCTGCCTTTCTCTGTCTCTCCCCCTTTTGCCCCAGTCTTGTTCCCAAAGAAGGAGCGAGGGGATGTGGCCCCCAAGCCAGGTGACAGAGCACTAGGGTATGAAAGTCTCACTAGTAAACACCTTCCATGGTTTGTTCACATCTGTGTCTCTCATAGCGAAATGGAGCTGGGAAAGGGATGATGAGTACAGTCACACTTGCACATTCACACGCACACATAACACATACTAGGAAATACTGCTATTGTTTGAAGAACTGACAGGTTTTCTTTAGCTAGAATACCTTGTTGTTCAGAATAAGTGACACTTAGCCTTCCAATTTCACACTCAAACTTGCTCTTCTGCCCTTCAGCCACTTTGCATAGTAAGTCCTGGGATATATCAAAAACTGCACGCCACCTCTAAGTAGAATAGAAGACGGCTATTGGAAACCCAGGGCTTAGTCCATTTCAGGATTTAATGATGTGTCAGAAATGGAGATTGACCTAGATTTGCGAGATGGAATGTAGCAAGTGAAATCTCTCAGTAGGTCAGATGTGGAAGCAGATGCAGTTTGTAGTTTCTCCTTCCTCGCGTCTTCTGTGGACAGCAGCCTGGACTGCACCCCTCGTCTGTCACCTTGCTCTTCTCACTGTGTCCTACTGTGCCCCAGGGGTGTCCACCGAAGTGTCCCCTTGGATGTAGGTGCACATGGTGAAAATCCAGACAGGAAAGACCATTATAATCTAAAAAGTTAAAGGCCTCCTTTCGCACTCGAGTCAAACTCAAAGCCGACAGTTTTAGATTTTTTTATGGTTTTTTTTCACATATAATGGTGTGTATTACCTCTGTTTGTGTATCTATCCCTTTTTATTTTCACACCAAAAATCATTTTCTGCATAAAAGGATTATACTTCACAGCGTTCAGTGCCTTGATTTTATAATTTAATAAGAGTTTTTGAAGACTTAGCATCTTCCCATAAAAAAGTCATCTTCAGTTTATGAAGAGACTGCATGGTTATCTGTTATTTGGTCATGGTGTTACTTAAAAAAATCATTTCTTATTGGTGGACAGATACTCCTATAAAACCGTGTTGACCGTTCAGTGGCTTCAGGTGATTTAAAATGGTATGCACTCCTTCTGTATGTCTCTTGCCCTCCTGATGGATACCCCTGTCCATGGGAGTGATTGTGTCCAGACATATGCTGCGCGTATCCCTGCGAAGTACACGTGTTTGAGGAAGAAGCGCTGCTATTTGTCAAGAGCCTGCCCTGGGATAGCTCTTCTTTGAGTCTGGCCAGAACCATCATTCATTACCTGATAATCTGCTCTTATTAGGGTTTCATTTTTCATGATGCATTGACAATTTACAATGAATGCTTTTCTCAAAAACCTTAATATATGATGGCTTATGTGATTTATTGGAAAGACTGTTTGAGAGAAAATGATTTTGGTTCTTTCTTTTTTTTCTGAGCTGTATTTGATAAGAGACAAAAAAAAAAGAAAAATGATAAACGCAGCACGTGTTTTGTAGCAATCACTGGGCTATTTTGTTAACAAGCTACTGTGGTACTGCAAGGCAAATGGCATTAAAGTATGAAAAACGTTGACTGTTTCTCTGGATATTTGGCCTGGAAAAAATTCAAATGTTACCATTTTTTTTTAAATTAAGAAAATGAATACCTCCTGCAAATGAGGCAATCTTTGTATTTTCAATTTAAACAGTAAATTGATTCATTTTTTAGTTCTTTTAGTTTCTCAGTGTTTTTTTTTTTAAAGATGTTAAATCAACACATGAAACTAAACGAAACATGTTCTTTAGCATTTGTAGACAGGTGCCTGCCCACACAGAGGGTTTGTCACCGTTTTTCAGGGCAGAACAGGAAACCGCCAATAATGAGGATCCTCTTCGGTCTCTGGCCCAGGAGACCGCTTTAACTGGTGCGAAGGTTACCGAAATCACCCAGGTAAGTCTCGTGTTCTCATAAATCAAGAGGGAAGGAAAATTAATCATAGTTAACTATTTTATGGTCTTTGAGATAGTATGTTAAGGAGAAGGATCAAAGGGACTGATTAACTCAGAATTTGCTAAGTGTGAATATTAAAATCGCTAGAAAACATTCTGAAGATAGAAAAAATATAACTTCAAATATGTAAAGGAAAGGTTTGGAAAACTCAAAGAAAAAAATACAAATTATTGTCAAAGAAAATCTTCACAAATGAAACTCAAAAGGTGTTGGTGGAAATAAATCTAAATATATCATAAACTCCCAAATAAATATCCCATTAAAAGAAAAAAATCTTGATTGCTTTAAAAATACCTTTGTTCAACGATAGTAAACTAAAAAAGTAACAAAATAGTATTAACAGTAAACTAGAGCATTACCAGGGTTAATGAGTATAAAAGAATATTCATATCATCCAAAAACAACACCTTACTGATCACTTCCTATTACAAAAGACAATGTAAAATGTGTTGCTTAACCTGATAAAAGTGGTCAAAAAATTTGAAATCCATGGTCAAGGAGAACGGATGAAATATAACACAACCATTAAAATGAATAAGCCACAGTTTTACACAGTAATGAATTAACCTCACCAATACAGTACTGAGCAAAAATAGAAAATTGCTAATAATATGCTGTGGTACCATTTACAATAGAATCCTAAAGATGTGAAGGTGAATGATCCATTGCTTTGGCATGCATACATGTGTGAAAGGAATGAGGGTGGTTAGACAGAACATTCTAGAAATGACTCACTTCTGAGGATGGAGTGCCAGGGGTCAGAGGGCCAGAGAAGAGGTGAGGCCAGGGAGAAGTAGGAGACTGGCATAGTTACATGCATCTTAGAGTTGCATGGTGAATACGGGAGTATTTGCATTATTTATGTTTACACCTTTAAGTATATTCTTGGTATACATTTATTAAATATTCAAATAATTTGAATAGAGTATTAGGCACAATACAATAAAAGGAAAATAAGACTAAGCATAAGTACTGAAAAAAATGATTCTAATAGTGAATGAAAGTAACTAAAAATTATGAAACCTGGCCAAGGTGTCCATAGGTGAAACTCACTTGGAACATTTTTCTACACATTTCAGACGTGCAATGCCTCACTGAACCAATTGTACACCTGTTCCTAGAGACTCTTGTAGAAGAGTCCCCTCACCCTCCAGTTCAGAGTGAACTCCCCCGGGTTCAGGGGTGACAGCACCACGCCCCGGGGAGAGCAGAGCGGGCCCCGTGTTCCCCCATGAATCCTGCGCTGCTCTGTCTTCCATTAAACTGAGTTCTTCAAGAGTAGACATTTAATACTGAGTATTCACATTGTAGAAGTGTCATAAATAATATTATATAATTAAGCAGACAAACAAATGTATAAGTAAATAATATAATGTGGCATTTGCTGCTTTTCAGATGATACAGTGGAATATGTTTATGAAGGATGGAACATTATATTTGAAAAATTATTTAATCTAAGAGCCCCTCTCTCTCTCTCCATATTTTTTAATAATGTTTTCCCAGAAAACAAGGGTTGATTCGACCTCAAATATATGTTGTGGTTTTTGAGAAACGGTTAATTAATATAAAAAGTGTGTACACGTGTACTTTATTTCAGTAATGCTTGCAATAACTTACGAAAGCATTTATGCCCATGGAGGTCTATTCATAATTCATGTAGGAGATCCAAAATACCCATCTCTTGCTTAAGGCACAATAGTATGTTCTGATCTGCACTCACTTTGAACCAACTGTACCCCTCTAAATATTTAATTGATAAAGCTGTCAGTAGGCATTACAAGTAAATGAAAAGACTAACGTTTTCATTCATTTTTATGTAAAGCGAGACTATGAAAAGAAAAACAAAGTGGAGATTCCCTGGACACTTATGTCAGCCTGGGAGCCCTGAGCTTCACTTGTGGCTAATGAGTGAGTAGATGTAAAACTAAGCAAGGAAAGGATGCAAGGAGCCAACACAGAGAAACAGATGGAGCGGCCCAGTGGTGAGGACGCAGCAGGGCTGAGGATGAAGGGGATCCTGATGGGGAAAAAATATGACCCGATGTAAGAAAAATCAGAGGTGTTTCAGCACAGGCTACTCAGCTTTAGAGGGCAGGTCAGGGACCCATCTGTGGCACCTTGAATGGATGTAGGAAACTTGCCAGCCCTTGAAAACAATGCAGTGCTTCTGTCTCATTGAACAAAAAGTTGGCTATGAGCCACCCAGCATGGATACATTATTTCTAAAATTTATTGTGGAGCTTGAATGAAAAATGTAGTTATTGGGTGGGAATTCAAGGGGGTATTTGTATGCAGTTGACTAAAGGAATATATATTTTCAGTAGGGCAAAGTTAACATAAAGAAAAGGCAAGAGAACAAGGAAGCATGGCCATCTTTGTCTTTGTTGGTGATAATCCTTGCTATGCCATTCAAATCTTGATTTAGTCTTTTACACAATGAACTACATTGATATAAAAATGTTTCAAAGTCACAGTGCAGTGAAAACGCTAAGACCTTTCCATACAGACTGAAATCCTAATCCTTGAGATAGAAGTACAGAGAACTGGATGTAATAATTGTCTCTTTTCCTTATCTTGAAATAGTTCTTTCTGAAATGAATTTAAATAAAACTATGTTAAGTATTTTAACCACCAAAGTGTTATGTAAGCTTTAAATTAAAACTCGGTTTTAAAAATTGATCTCATTTCAAATCATTTAAATTTAGCTTACACACTACATAATATTTGCACACTATATATCACTTTTGGAAATTGCTATGAACTTTGTTGGTGGTTTCAAAGACAGTAATTACTGTATTATAACACTGACTCAGACGACTCCTTTACATATTTGCTTTTCTGTTATATAACACTTAGTCATGGAAGTAACCTTATGATTTTGTATGTATTCTAGGTTCCTATAAATCACTAAATAATGTAAATCTGGCCCATCATTAGCACGGTGGAGTCCCAAATTCTGTAGATGTGCTCTGTGTTCCCTCATGACCTGCCCATAAAGTGCCAGTCAGAATTTGGATGTACTAGCCTTCACAGATTAATGCCCAGATTGCCAATTAACATTGTGTGACAGTAGTTAAAAATATGAATGTTAATATAGTCTGGATATATAAATATCACTAATTTGGGAATGGATAAGCAGGTCAGGAATATCAGAGATAAAACACAGCAGAAAAAGAAAGCATGCCATAAATTCTAATTCCCACTTTTCAGCATAGAACTGTGATCCTTGATAAACAGTAAAGACTTTCTCATATGCAATTTTTTCCCGACATATGTCTTTGTGAAATTCAGGATGAGAATTATGCTCTGCAAACACAGATAAGAAAATATTTTTAAAAGAATTTTAAAGAAAATCTAGAATTTGTTCACCTCTTTCATGTGGTGAAGCAAAAGGCTTATTAATCCATTATTAAATCTAGCATACAAAGACCTATATGATACAATCCTGGTTTTCAGATTACTTCTGCTCTAGGAATATGTAGGGTATGGTATATGTTTTTAAATGAAATCATTTCATATGTTCAATAATTGATATATATAAATCAGAAAGATAGTCTTAATGTTGGAAATGCATTTTAATTCATATATGCATTGATTTAATACAAGGCTGTTACAAATATGAGGAATATGACTCCAGGAAAATAACTCTTATTATTAAATGAATATGCGCATGTGATTCACTGCCTTCCTTTTAAAAACAGCTTGACATATATTTAGTGAGAGAAATTCTAGTGATAATAGTACAATGGGAAGTGGACACCCAAAGCTGAAGTATTGGTAGTAGGAATGTAACCAAAGAGGTAGGTTAGAATTTTCAAATTACTTGATGTTTATAAAGGAATGGAGCATGGGAGCTGTGTGGAGTTGAATTGCGTCTCCTAAAAAGACATTTTCAAGTCCTAACCCCTAGAACCTGTGAATGGGACTTGCTTTGGAAGGAGGATTTTTGCAGACATAATTGAGTTAAAATGAGATTGAACTAGAGGTAGGAGGTCCCTCAGTCCAACGCGACTGCATTCCTGTAGAAGAGAAGAGTCACGGAAACCACGCACTCAGAGAGAGGACTTAGAGTGTGCCTTTGCCGCCAGCATTTAGAGTTCTGCTGCTGTGAGCCACCGGACATTGAGAATTGCTGATGACCAGGGGCACCAAACAAATTTTCCCCCTTGATAATCCCCCCAAAACAAACCTTCCAACACCTTGATTTTGGACTGCTGGTATCCAGAACTATGAGAGAACCAATTTCTGTTGTTTTAAGTCACTCAGTTTGTGGGTTTGGTATTGTTATGGTTATGGTGTTGGTATGGCAGCCCAGGAAACTCACACGGGAGGAGTTAAGAAGGTCCCAAAATTTCCAAACTGGGCTAAAGTGTGAATAGTAGTAAAGTCAGTGGAAATAATGCAGGTAGCAGAGGGAGCTGGGCTAATTCAAGGTGTGGCCAATATATAAGTTTACCTTTAGAAACCTTAATGTTTATTTTTTCCAAAGTGAAGTTAGAGTTGAAAATACTGAATTGATATATTTTTAGGAAGCTCTCATTTGTGTTCCAAGGGCAATTGGTACATTTTTATGCATAGAACTTCCTTATCAAATTACATCTCTCTTCCTGCACTGTGGATCATTAAGGGTGGAGCTCAGCGATCGGGCTGAGTGAATGAATGGGCAGCAAAAGTTTTTAGAATGGATGTGAGAACACAACTGAGCTGCAGAATAGGCTTTGTATGATCAGCACATGCATGTGGAATGACCAGTGTAGTTTCTCAACAATACTCCCCGTGACCTGTGATGATGCCGTGTTCCATGACAAAGGGACAGGAAGGGGTTTCATCGATGCAGTAAGGTTTCAGACCTGGAAATAGAGGTCTCTGGCTTACCCAGGTGACTTCATCTAATCAAAGGGCGCCAAAAAGCAGAGAGTTTTTTCCAGCTAGAAATAGAAAGATGCAGCAGAGAGACTTAAGGCCTGAGAAGGTAGAGGGCTGGAAGACAGAAACGCAGCATGATGAGGACTCCAGGGAGGCTCCGTGACCGAAAAGCAATGCTTGCAGGCCACGGCTGGGGAAGGAACGTGGTCCCAGAGCACAGCCACGAGGAACTGATTCTGCCAACATGCAAATCAGCGTGGGAGCCCATCGTCCCTCAAACTCCCTCGTGCAGGTACCTTGACACCTGGGTTTCCACCTATTAAGATAAGGATGGGAGAAATGCCAAGCCCACTGCACTCCTGGTCTTTGGACAGAGGCAATGGGTTTGTGTTGTGCTATGTTGCTAAGTCTGTGGTAATGTGTGGTGGCGGCAAGAGGAGATGCATACATGGGTGTTAGTGATACCGTCCAGTGGAATAGAGGGAAACCATGGAAGTTTGAGGAGAACATGTGGGGTTTCCAGGCCAGACTTCCTAGTTTCAAATTGAAGCTGAGCTCTCAGTTCTTGGGCAATCCCTCTACTCTGTATCTGGGTTTCATTTCTGTGAAATGGAGGAACAATTTCCACTGTGGAAAGTATTTCAGATGATAAAATATAAATGGATTAATACAAGTAATGAGCTTAAAATAATGACCAACATAATAAAGTAATACATAATAAATGTAAGTTATTTTTATGGCTATTATTTTTACTTAGGAACAAGGAGAAGAAACCAATAGGCTCATGTATTAAGCATCCAGTATATGCTTATCAAAGAAGCAAGTGAAAAAACAAGAATATGTTAATGAAAGAAAAAAATGCATAATAAGAAAAACAATCATAAAGACATAGAAAAGTTCAGGCTAGCAAAGTAGAACCAAATTTGAAGTAGGCGAGACTTTTATGAAAGATGATGGTAGGTTTGAGGCTCCAAAGGAGAAATCCAAATTCATTGAGGGAGAATTTCCATCTGGTCCATTTGCATGTCAGCTGAGGTAAGTCGGGTTACCACAGTTGACAGGAAATCTGGAAGTGACAGTGAAATGACAGTGAATCTGGAAGTCGGGGGAGCAGGCTGCTCTAGGACGAAGGAGAGATGAGGCCTGAAGGACACCGAAGGTGCCCTGGACTTTCATGGCACTCAGACAGGGTGTGCATCACGCTGGGTATGTAACGAGGACAGGGTAAGAGATTGGGGGTTTCTGCTGCCTCCTCTCTCTATGTTCCTAAGCACCAACGAGCTCCTCCAGCTGAAAATCACCCTTGGATATGACAAAACATAGCAGCTTCCATAAGACGGATTATATAAAAATGTCAAGTTGAGCGGATAGGGCTATTTTTGAAATCTCCTTTCTCTTAGAAAATTATGCATTATTTCTCCTCAATTTATTCTTTCTCAAATGTAGTCATTTTCCCTCGTATTTCTCTAGCATAGGTCTAAATTGTCCATTGTCACTTTTCACCTCTGAGTTGGAATTCTAGGCATAATTATTTTCTCCCTGCTTTCAAGCCTTACGGGCCTCAATATGTGTGTGTGTGTGTGTGTATCTCATTGGTACGATATATATATATGCATATATATATATATATATAATATCTTTATGTCAATAATAAGTCAGTATAGATTTTCTTCACGTAGGCCTTCTCTTTCCTTCAGAAGAGAAGCATGTGTTCCGTCACACTCAGAATGCCATTGAGAGTGCAGTGTCAGGGGATGGCAGGCTTGGGAGGGGAGGGGAGGGCTCAGAACTCTGGCTCTTCCACTGGTGCCGGGCCTGACACGAACTCCACCCCTGTGTATCTTCGATTTGCCATGGATTACCTACATAAAATAGCGACGTTCTCACTTAACAATTCCTCTTATCAAGACTTGCTTTTAGACATTTCCAAGATACTTTTGCCAATATATGCTGATTAATTCAAGTCCAACATGTGTTTTGCTGTAAAACGGGGGTGGTAATTACAACTTATCAATAGAGTGATACTGAACAATCCTGATGTTTTATGACGAGATCCAGTACATGATGGAGACTACCATGGAGTGTAACACATAGTAAAAACACACTGAATAATTTTCTATGAATGGACGAGCTTCTTCATGTACATGTGGTTTTGCATTGGACAACAAAAGTAGTAGCAATCTGTTGTTACACGTGCCGGGTTGGTCTGCAGTACTGGAATAAGGCGCAGAAGAAAAGGGGCAGAGCACTTGCCCTAATAGATGACATGCGCAGGAGGGATGGAATAGACAATAACTGAATTAGATAAGAGCAGAAGAATAAGGGCCATGAAATTAATTTTTAAAAACAGCAGTAGCATTATTTTAAGTAGGGTGTTCAATTCAAGGCTTTTAGAAAGTGACAGTTGCACAGTAGCTTGGATGAATTGAAGGGGAGAAGTCACGTGTGAAACTGAGGAAGAGCAATTCCAGGAGAGAAGCAGTGTAAGGGCCTGGTGGACAGAAAAGGCTAAGAAGTGAGGTCAAACTTCCTCCCTTCCTTCATGAAGCAGGTGGCACACTCAGAAGCTCAATTTGTTCCAAGAGCACCTCATTTCGTAGTCAGTGCTTCACCGCACGGTGCAGGGTTTAGCCCCCCAACAGGAGCTTGGTCAGGGTAGTTCATCTGTGTCCATGCAGAGCATCCCCTCTCTGCAAGAGACCCTCATGGAGTCACTTACACCACTTTCGAAATACCCCAGCTGTAAATCTTGCTCTTCCCTATGCGTTCTTAATCACCTTTCACCCAGGGCAAAAAACAAACAAAGACAATAGGAAAATAATTTCCCTGACTCCTTGCTCAGAAAAACAGAATAATTAAAATTTTGATCTTCCCAAGTTGCATGATAACTTCAAGGGCAGCGAGCTTGTGATTTTACGTTTCATAATCGCGAGGGAAGAGAATGCTCTCAATCATAGAAGTCGACACAACACCATCTGTTATCTGTTTCTTCCTTGTGTTTAAAGAACTGGAATCATCTTGGAGCCACCCATGTATCGCTGATTTATTCTGCGCTGTACGTGGGCAGCTATTGGAATTTTCAAAACTTTGGTTTACAAGCCTGCTTTTAAACAATTGAAGTTTTGTGCACATCTTGTATTTTTAAAGACCTTTGTAGTCAATGTAGTTTGTTGTTGTCTGTGGGCAACCGCCTTTTGAAGTCAAAGGCTGCCTCTAATGTGTTCCTGTAATCTGCCGCCTGTTGACTCAAATCCAAACCCACAGCTCCGCTCAGCATGTCCCTTCAACTTGACGTAATGTTGTTTATCATTACTCTCTGATGCTAAGACTCTTGGTATTCTCTTCAGGTATCTGGGAGTATGTTTCTCTTTCTTTCTTTCTTTTCTTTTCTTTTTTTTTTTTTTTTAACACAGAGACAATGTCTTTGTGATTCTATCACAAAGGAAAGGTGGCTTTGCTGATGTTTAGATTAGGCCAAAGGAAATGAGCACATAACGTTTACATTTTATTTTCACTTCTGAAAACTTTACATATCATGCCCCTAGAATGAAGTGCTTTGTATTTTCCATTTGCAAAAATATTTTGCCCTTTTGCCTGGCTGGTGTAGCTCAGTGGATTGAGCGCAGGCTGGGAACCAAAGGGTCGTTGGTTCGATTCCCAGTCAGGGCACATGCCTGGGTTGCAGGCCAGGTCCCCAGTGAGGGCCATGTGAGAGGCAACCACACATCGATGTTTCTCTCCCTCTCTTTCTCCTTCCCTTCCCCTCTCTTTGAAAATAAATAAAATCTTTAAAAATATATATTTCACCCTTTTATTATAGTTAATTATTGTGTGTATCCTGCTTAGGTTTTTAAAATTGTATGATAAATTCTTAAAATGTATATCTACTGGCAGATTTATTTAGCTCTTATTTTTCTACATCTTATCTTTTTTTTTAATTTAATTTTTTTATTTTTTAGAGAGAGGGGAAGGGAGAGAGACAGAGAGGAAGAGAAATAGCAATGTATGGTTGCCTCTCACGTGGTCCTCACTGGGGACCTGGCCTGCAACCCAGGCATGTGCCCTGACTGGGAATCAAACCGGGATCCTTTGGTTCCCAGCCCGCGCTCAGTCCACTGAGCTATGCCAGCCAGGGCTCTACATCTTATCTTTAACATATTACAATATTATATTTAAAATAATGCCCCTAAACTGCTATTAGCTGATAAATAATAGTTACTTGATATGGTTCAAACAGTGAAATACGAAATAGAAAGAATATTAACCCCATTATAATATTCTTTTTTTTAAGATTAATTTAATTTAATTAATTTATTTATTTCAGACAGAGGGGAAGCAAGGGGGAGAGAGAGAAACATCAATCTGTGGTTGCCTCTCATGTGGCCCCCACTAAGGACCTGGCCTGCAACCCAGACATGTGCCCTGACTGGGAATCGAACTGGTGACCCTTTGATTCCCAGCCCGTGCTCAATCCACTGAGCTACACCAGGCAGGGCCCATTATAATATTCTTATTCCTCCTTCTTTCAAGCAACAATGATGTTCCTTAAGCTTCTTGGAGATAAAAAATATGTTCTTCTCATGAAAAAATGTTCCTCTCATTTGAAGAATAAAATAACTTCTGAAATGATCTATGTTAAATAGTTTCTTATATATGCTAATAAAATAAACCCAATGTGCCTTCAATAACCTCATTATCCCCTAAATCAGTGTCTGGAAATGCTACGGTTTACTTAAATGATGCTCTGAGCTTCCTTACCTATTACACTCTACCAGACCTTTGTTTTTCATGAATATTTTTGTGACAAAATCTTTCTAAGGCTTCAGAATCTTCCGAGTTTGCATTCACATTGGTTCTGTGACCTTGACTGGTCAGAGCAGCAATGGTTCTTTACACCAGCTCCACACTGTCCTTCTTTGACATCCTGTATTTCATTCCAAAGGGTCATTTCTCCTCTTCTGTGCCCAGTTTACATTCAATTTCAGCACTCAAATCTTGATCAGCATAAAATATTAATATCATGATATTACTACCCTGGCTGAGCTACACCAGCCAGGCAAAAGGGTAAAATATTTGTTGATGGAATTTGCAACAAAGATATTCCAGATCTTTCCAAATAGATATGGTTTAGGTCATTTTGTTCTGATCAGAGTGCCTCTAACATTTATTTTTAAAAGCATTAAGGATTTGGACTTAAGACTGGTATTCTATTGCTTATATATTTTTTGACTCCCCTGGTAATGGCTGGCTGGGAGAATTTAGGCATTGCTTAAGTGTGCCAAATCAGACCAGGCCAACAAAGCAGTCAGGTTGATTCATGTTAGGGTGTTATTGTGAATAATTCATCTTTTGACTTAAATCTCTTATTTCTATAGTGCTTATCAGAGAAATTAGATTGGATTTTCTATTTGTTAGTTGACTGGAATTTGTTTTATTTATATTTTCTTATACTACTGTACTATTACCTGCACTTTAGTTAAAGGATTTTGACTGTTAACTAGCTACTAAACTTTTCTTCTTGTACCTCATTGTTATCTGATGACACCAATCTGCCTTTCAGATCTTTTTCCCTAGTCTTCCAAATCCACAGTAGTGACTCCTTCTGAGTGGCCATTGATATTGGAGCAGTGAGAGGCTCACCAGAATGTTCAGTAGGAGATGTGATGTATCTTTTCTTTAAGACATCTCATTCCTGAACTTTAAGCATGTCCTAACTGCCAGAATTCTTTCTCAAAAGGAGAGTGTTTGTGGATCCCGTTATCAGAAGAGCATGGGAGGGTCTTGTTCCCAAATTCTAAATGTCTGCACTGAGATTCACCTAACGGAGTTAAGACCTGCCAGAGATTCAGACAGCATCTCTCTCTGACACTAGTACATCACGTACCACAGAATGTGCTGGATGGTACGGCCCATGTGCCCTGGTGGTTGCAGAGTAGCGTGGATCTGCTGTAGAGTCTTCCAGTCTCCTGAGCCCTGCTTGAAATAAGCAACTTTTGAGTCGGTCACTTGGTCAATGGGCCAATGAAACACACAGAAATAAGGAACATGTTTCCTCCAAAATTGAAAGAGGTTCCCTAGACATTGTGTCTCTTCCTTGGCTGTAGGAGAAAGCAGATCTCACAACTTATCTTTTACCTTGGAAGGGACATCTCAACAAGTTCCACACCACTGGACCCCTAGAAATTGTACTGAGTTAGAGGGCTCCTGAGCTTTAGTCGGTCTTATTTCCCACCCTTTGACACACTAAAGCCTTACAATTAGTTTATAAGTTCATAGATTATAATATTTACTATGGAGATCACACAGGGCTGTTTACTATCCAGCAATCTAGGACTTTGAACCAGATGCAACAGCTACATGGGGATTGGGTACTGGCCCAATAGAGAATAGAGCAAATGTGTTTTCTGAGTGGCTGCAAGGACTGGACAATGGAGGCGGGTGAAAGGGTGGGCCTAAGAAAAGACTGAAGGTCAACCTCCAAAGTTAGTGAATACGAAATAAAGAGGTAAGTAAGAGCAATGTCAAACAGGAAAGAATAGGCAATCTCAGAATGAAAAAGTGTGCCTTGTCAAACATTGTACTCTCAAAATTAACCACTTGTATTTATTTAGCATAAAATCGAATGAGAAGATCATCATACCAAAAATGGAGTGTGCCAAGTAGTGGTATAAATTTTCAAATTTTAATAGTAATAAACTGAGTATATGTTATGGAAAGTAAACCATGTTACGTGTTTATAGCTGCAGAAATGTTCAAAAAGAAACCAACAGAACACTAGTGGGTGAAGTTAAAGAAGTCTACCCACAAGAAAGAAATGAAAAAATCATAGAAAAGTAGAAAATAAGGACAGAGAAGAAGGGAAAATATAGATTTAAAAATTAGAAGACCATTTCAGAAGAAGGAAAGTGAACAGAATAAATTATAAAAGAAATAATGCTACAACATTTTCCAGAATGGAAATATAAAAGATTCTTTATTTAAAGGTCACATTGACAGCTCAGACCAATTTATACAGGAAAATGCCCATCAAAGGGGACAAAGAGAATCATCATGAAATTTCAGAGAACTGTGGGGAAATGGAAAATTTTAGGAGATTGTAGATTGGTGGAAGGAGGAGGGAGGAAGCAGGTCATTTATAAGCTCAAAGTCAGTAGACAAATTCCTTTAAAATTCTGACAAACGAAAAATTATTCCCAGTCTGAAATTCTATACATGACCAAATTTTCAATCCAGTGTGATGGTAGGACAAAGACCTTTTCAAGTGTACAAGATTTTCCCATGTAACTTATGTCAAGAAATTGCTAGAGTCTATGTTCCACCAAAGTGGAACCAATAACTAAATAGTTATTGGTACGTATAATGATTGGTGTATATAAATATATACATGTGTATATCAAGGAAATGCTAAATGAAGAATTCTATTTCTTGTGAGTGGTCTTTTTAACTTGAATTAGAAATTCTTAATTAATTGAGATATCTTTAAGAGATTTCACACAGCTTATTCACAGGGGAGAATTGCTCCTTTCACCGGAAGCTTTCATGTAATTCTACTTATACTTTTGATCAGCTTTGTTGTTCTGCAGAGACTAAAACAGTGATACGTGTGTGCATTATGTGCATGGAATGCAATCACTGTGGTTCATTGTCTGGAATGAGTGTAGGCACCGTGTCTGCTATCTTAAGTACTGAGCTTTTACAAAGACAGCCAGTAAGTGATTTTTAACAGCTTTCAATTAGATTAAGGGGAAAAGGCCACATATCTTTGGAGGTGAATTATTTTCTTTGAAAATTGAAAAGTAGAGAACCTAATTCTTTAATAATATCATTAGGAGATACTCCTTTTCTACTTCCATTTGCCATTTTCTGCTAAACGTCAGGCACTGTTTTGAAGTGGAGGAGTGTGAGTGTCTGAGGATGGTGTGGAAATCTGAAGCCAAATTCAGAGACCGGGCTCTCCTTTGGATGCCTTGTGCTGCCGAGTTACTAAAAGCCATCCAGATTCCCAGAAGAGAGGCTGTATAGTTACAATACTTGAATAAATAGAACTGCTAATCCTATAAACCCATTTCAGTACCTGTCTTTCTTGAGAACCTAAAGGTTTAGATACTTGAATACACATTTGCCCCTTCTTCAAACATGTTCTGTGTATTCCACTTGCCGTGTTTCCTTTTTTCGCAATGAGTGATCCTTCTCTGTCTGTCCCGAAAGTGCCAAGCATTCCATACATTTCTTAAAATCTCCACACTGAGAAGTATTTCCTTTTCATTCTACCTTATTCTTACCAGGGCTTTCAATGAACAAATGACTATGTGACTCTGATCACTCAAGTTTCTATGTTGCTGACTAGCAACAGGTAGAGTGTGTGCCCAACTTACTGCGTGTCAGCTTCTGTTTTAAGTGCTGTCCATCTATTAAGTCATGTAATTTTTCTGACAACCCAACGTGGCCGCCTTTATTATTTCCTCACTAAATATGAGGTTCCCGAGCTGCAGAGAGGTTAAGTAACCGTGCTGTGGATTGTGACCCAGAGACAAAATCCACCATCCTCATCAAGGTACTGACCTTCCCCTCAAGGCCGTGTCGCCTCCTAAATCTGTGCTTTCAGGTGATTCTGGGAAATCTACCCTCACTTGTCTAACAGAAGGAATGCGTCAATATTTTCTCACTGTTGTCCATACCCAAGAAATAAAGCAAGCAATAATATTCTGTCCTCCCTTAGTTGTTAAATAGAGCAAGAGGCATAAACTCATTCTTAGACTTTTTATTTTCTCTCTCTTCCAAAAACTTTATCAGAACGAACTCCCCTGTATTTCTCAAATCAATCATGTCTATTCTATTTTATTAGATTATCAGATTATCTCTAAATTAACTGAGGGCATTTCTTTCATTTGAGAGGAATTATTTTTCTATTTCCTGGTTGAATTTTATTCAACTGAGTTCTTTTCCTATGAATGTTTCAGTTACTGTTGCATTTTTATGTGGTGATTTATCAACCTTTAGTAGTTTTGGGGTTTTGTATACTACTTAGGATTTTATATCCAAAGATAATGAAATATGTTTTAAAAATCTTCTGATTTCCTCCAGCACTTTTGTAGTTTAGTTATTTTATGTCTAGGTTAAATATGTAAATTTTGCGCTCAGGCCGACCAGGTTAGATCCTTCCCTGAACACCCTGTACAATGTAACTGCTGCCTTCCTCACGTGGTGCTTTTACTTTTTTACACCGTTGCAGATTTGGTTCCCCAGAAAGCAAACTCTTAGATGACACTGGCATGCCAGGGCAGGGAGGGAGGCAGGGCCGGGTAGAGAGGTAAAGCCATGACGCAGTCTTAAGGTCTGCCTGAGGTCATGGGCGGGGGATCTGAAGGTGAGGTACAACTTCAGAGAGCCCCTGAGTTCTGGTGAGAGGCCCCGCCTTCCTTCCTAGTGAGTCTGGGTGCAGCTCCTCCGCCCACTCAACGCCTCAAAGGTGGGAGCTGCCTGCCTCTCCAGATGGGATTTGGGCAGCACATCCCCGCATCCACACAGCACATCCTGGCCTGCCCACTTCCTGATGTCATTTTCTCTTAGTTAAAATCCTTCACTGACTCCCTCCCATAAACTTTAGTATAAAATTTCCATATTGCCCTAGGCCTTCAGCACAAGTGGTTTCCAGCCTCTCCCACCTCAAAGTTACCTATTTCCCTCAACTGTCCAAGATACGCAACCTGTACCAACTTACACAGAGCTATTTTCCTTTCCCCAAATGCATCTTAGCTGCTGTGTGCTCATTACCTTATATATCTTGCTTAGCGGCTACAAGCTATAACTTACACTCAAAGGTCAAGCCAAAGCTTCTATTAATTTCTGTTGGAAATTTTCTCTCACTTTCTGGACCCTATCGTTTTTTTTTTTTTTTGGCTATTAGGACTCCAAACTGCTCTTTTTCATGTATCATTTGTCACTATTTTCTGTCTCTGTCTTGACCATTGTTTCACAAATATTGGTATATAGACTAGTAAGAATCTATGGTTGAAGTTATAATGCCTTTACAGATAAATGAAAAATAAAGTTTTCCATAACGCCACGTTAAGAGGTGTGATGCACCATCAAATTGTCATCTAAGTCCTCCTCAGTATATAGTGCTTGTTAAAGTGTTCCTTACTTTATAAAATGATGATGATGATGACGATAGAACAATTTCTTCCTTCCTCCTTCCTTCCTTCCCTCCTTCCTTCAAAGCCTGAATATAATATAATAAAAAAGTTCACAACACAATTTAGATCAACATTTTTAACTCTTCTGTTTTCTAAACTCTGAATTTGATTTTTTTAAAAATTGTTGTCATGGTTTCTGTAGCACTTTGATTAGTGCCGGAACACACAGTAGGTGCTAAAGTATCTGGAATAAATGAATGATCGCCCCTCCTGGCATAATCTAAGAAACTAATTAACGGAATGAAATCATTCAAGGGAAATACACGTACTGCTAGCACCCAGGTGCAGGGGATTCTGCTTGGCTTGTACGTTAAGTAGGTTCAAGTGCCTAAGTGTTCTGACGTAGGCACTTGAACCTAATGGTTCTCCAGTGAGCCCATTACTCACTGTGCTCAGCACCCTGATGAACCCAACACCCCCGCAGTTAATATCACTGTTTTCAGAATAGTCCAGTATATACTGTGCTGGTGATCTGTATATAGCTATTGAGTTAGATGACCATTGTTTACTTCAATTCTCACCTAATTAAGCCCCATGTCAAAAGCCTCCAGGACATGCAATCATTAGAGATAAGGGGTAGCAGACTGTTTGTGATCCAACAGGTCACTTCAAACTCGGCAGCCCTTTACAGCACCAACAAATTGTGACCTTCGGGTAGCCCCTGTAAGGTGGTACTTAGACGTTGCTAATTGTTTCACTTATTGGCAGTTGGTTGAGAAACATCCAATATAGAGCAAATAAAATGATTGAATTACCATTTGGCCTCCTGAAAACTAGCTATTTGTGTGCTGCTCTGACTCCGCCTACAGATGTCTGTTTTATTTCCATAAAAATAGGAAATCGAATCCTTTGGGAAAGTATAGAAAAATTGTCCAGACACCATAAATCACATAATAGAGTGAACTTATTATCCATCCTCCACCCCACTGAAGCAAGGTGTAAATT
The DNA here is from genome assembly GCA_004026765.1 of Micronycteris hirsuta. Lineage (NCBI taxonomy): Eukaryota > Metazoa > Chordata > Mammalia > Chiroptera > Phyllostomidae > Micronycteris > Micronycteris hirsuta. Next base: position 86,414 of record PVJI01003663.1, read on the forward strand.
CAATTTTAAGGAAAGCTGACACTTTTATTCTATTTTAAAGCAATTTCTTACCTGGCAGATGGGTAACTCTTCACCTACATTTCATGAGGTGCAAATTAATTTTTGATTCAGAAAGTAACTCATTCTTGTGTAAGGAAATTGTAACAGTAAGGATGGATCTCTTCTTCTCAGGGAAGCAGCTGAGTTGAGTAGAGATATACCAGATTCCACAAATGTTTGCCTTGTTTAAAATTTTACCCCTACTTCTAGATTATTCCTCCAAAAGTGTCATATTTTATTTCCTCAACATACATTGCAGTCTATGTATTTATTTATTCTCAAATATTAACAGAACAAATATATATAGAAATTGTTATGCACTATTCTAGTTGTGAATTCAATTGACTAATGCAATTTTATTTTAAACTAAATGTTATTTGTAGTGTAATATATATTTGTCGCATTTGTATTTTTCTGATATAATCAGCTGCTGACAAGGCATATTCAAATAGGCTTTCTTCATTTTCAGTTTGCTTAGTACCTACAATTTTAGTTATAATTTTTAAAGGGATTTTTCAGTATAATTTACAATCAAACATTACTCATTTTATTCAGGTGAGAAGGATTTTTTTTATTGGGGAGAGGACACTTTCCAGAAGTGAATATTTGCAAGTAGATGACGTTAGGTATTGAGGTATTAAAAACAAAATAATGCTTTATATAGTGCAAATTGGGAGTTATGGAACACCAATAAATTATTTAGTGTGTTTATGTTAGAAAGACCAAAAATGATGAATCATATTATTTCAACATTCTGAATATGATGGAGAAGGAACATGAACTGCAAACGAGTCAGGCCTGTATTAAAATTCCTGGCCTCATGTAGACCTAGTCAAATTATTAACCCTTCTTAGGATAAGGTCTGATTTTTATAAAGAAAATCAGTGAATAAATATATATTGACTTTCAGAAGGCCCCTTTGTTTTAAATTGGATGAAATCTATCTCTACTATTACGTAAGGGACACATTGGCTATAAATACATTTTAAATTGATAAATGTCACACCCCTGGTTAAAAACATTAGTTTCCCCATTATCCTTAGACTAAACGTTGACTTCCCACACACTGCTTGCATGATGGGGTCTGGCACACACGCATGCCTCAGCCTCCATCACCGCGCTCACACCCGCTGCTCACGTGGCTGCAGCTGGAGGATCTTCTAGGTGATCAGGGCTGTTCAATGCTCAGGGTCACTGCCTCAGAGATGGTTTCCTCAAGGCCACCAATCTCAGCTATTTTCTCTTGTTCTTCTCTCCAAACAATCCATTCTTCTCCACAGAACTTACTACAACTTACCTTGATACTTTATACATTTATTTGTCTACTATCTGGCTTCTCCATGAACTCTCTCTTCCACAATGGAAATGATAACATCCATTGATTTTTCAATATGAATAAAAAATGCACATAACAGTTACTCCTTAATTATTTAACGAACAAAAATTAAGATGTGTTACCCTATGGTTAATATTATAAATAAAAACACGTATGATAAAAGCCTAGCAGAATATTTATTTTCTTAATTTGTAATTTTTAATAGTAACACACTGAGTGCAAGGCAGTTTCCCCAAATGTTCCACCTGATTTACATGGATATATACAACTTAGTTCTGTAAAACTTGGGTATTAATAGTATTAAGGCAGGGTCTTTACATGAACATAGAATGATATACTACCTCCTGGAAACATATGGCAACATTAAGACACCACTAAGAAAGAGAATCATAGAACATAGGGAAGCTGTGTGCTGTTATTTTGTGAGAGTGTAATTAAGGGAATAAATGATTCTACTCAAATACTGGCCAAAGTGAGTGATTGGTAATAACTGTGAATGCTTTCATAGACAAAGTGAGATTTTAGTCAGGGTTAGATTGTAATTAGCTGTGTTTTTATGTAACATTCTTTTGAATTTTTTAATCTTTAAAATAATCTAGTATTTGAAATGTACTTTAAGAATAGAGTGGAAACCATTATCTAATAAGACCTGTATATTTTCATTAAACAAAAATTTTGGGCTTCATTGGTCTGATAAATGTTATGGGTATGTGATTTATTTTACTCTTCAAGAATCCTTCCATATATATTAATCAAAATAAGGACATAAAGCCTCGGGCATGAAAATTATATATAGATAGGAAAATGTACCAATTTGTCTTGTTCCCCCCGGGTGGAAGAATGGAAAATAATATTTGTTTAGGGTCTGTGAAGAACCAAGTTAATATGTTGAGTGTTCTCCTAAACTTTCTGTGAATCTTTTTAAGAATGCTGAGATGTACATACAGATCGCTTCGTTTCACAGATGGTCAAACGAACTTAAAGTAAGGTTTAAAAGATAAAGCAACACAACCATTTATGTTTAGTAGAACAGAATTGAACACAGTGGTTGTCTTGTCACAAGGTGAGAACTCTTTCCTTCCGAACTTGTTTTCTCCAAGGGACTAATTGAAACCCAACAGCTGAGTTCACTTTACCACCCTACAGAAGTTTTCACAAAGAAAGAAAAATCACACTAGAGCCCTAGGTTTAGACCTGATCTTATGCTGCATCTCAAAATAGTGTTACTTCTTGAAGCAGATTTTGAACCCGCCTCTACATAGGAACAGAATATGTCTCTACTATTCCCAGCTGCCAGATGGGTCACAGAAAAGTTTTTTAGACATGTAAAAACGTAGATGACCACGTACATTCTTTTCTTATGAATAAAGTAGGAAAGCATAGGAGGAGTCATTCTAGCTTCCACGAGTATCTTGCATGCCTGCCAAGTCTAACACAACCAGTAAAGACGACGGCAAAGACCGAGATGCCGTTTATGTGTTCTGGGATGATTCTTGCGGCGGTGCTTTACCGCTCCCTGGTTTTTCAGTATGGCAAGGGAACACCAAAGGAACAGGGCGGTGACAAATTAAGCATGGGGGGGGGGGTATAATTTAGGGGCCATCTGGTGTTCCTCTCAGAACAAAGCTTTTGGAACGATAATATTGTTAGTCATTTACCCAAATTGATTAAAATAAAGGGAAAACTATTTGTCTTTTATTGTACTTCAGAGCAAAGAAACATCTTTTCAGCCAATTATAATTGTGGGTTTGCAAATGGTGAGATAATTCCTGAGTCTGCTTTGCAGATTTGAATATTTAATTCAGAGTTTTTTTTTCCTCCAAGCTCTTTATTTGCTAAATTCAGTACTAAACCCCTCACAAAGCAATTCAGTCAAATTGTTCATAGTTTGATATTAGAAATACATTATCTCTAAATATTTAGGTACATACTCTATTTAAGAGGCCATATTAACATATTCACCCTTCTGAAGACTGCTCAAACAGCCTTCACAGTATATTTTCCATTGAACAAAATAAAAAGCCTTTTGGCTCCAAATGGTCTTGGATCTCACTTTGGTCAATGCCAATGAAAGCACTCAATATGAGCAATAGAAGTTAGTAAAAATCAAAGAAAACATCCTGTATAATAAAACTACATTAAGTGGTTCTTTAAAGGGAATTCAACTTTCAATATAATATCATGAACTCTAAAGAATTATATTTCTATTAAAATACTACAGCCAATATTATAATAGACTACTAATTACCCATTTTGAGAAATATCTTTTTTAAGCATTTGTGTCTTTTATTTAAGTATGTATTTAATTATTTTTAAAGTTTCTCATTCAAACCCCAGCTGTAGCTAAATCCAAATGTCCCAGGCAATAGAAATATCAACATGCGGTCTCCCAAGAATGGCAGACTGTGGATTTCTAGAGTCAAGGAGAGGTTGTCCAGCCCCACCCCACCATTTAACAAGTGAGTAACCGTGGCTGGAGCCAGGGTAGGGGTCTGGGAGAGGGAAGGGGGAGTGAGCAGATGGTGTTGGAGACCCCTCGAGGCCTCGCCTCAGGGCCTGGGAAACGACTTGATTAGAAGGGACTGGTTGAAAGAAAAGGATCAGCGTGCCTTAAGTACTGTAACACAAAGGAGCTCTCAGGGAGCAATACTGAATTGTTCTCTTTTTTATACAAGCCACGAATAGGCAAACACTCAAACACTACATGAAACACAGGGCTTACAGAACAATTTTAATTTTTTTTTCACTGAGGATAGATTTCTTAAACTTTGCCATGGACTTTAGAGGCATTCAAAAAATGAATTGTCACTGATAACATTTACAAAGTTCTACAAGTTTAGGTAAAGTTTCAGAAAGACCTGAATAAATGGCTCTATTTGATCATATTAAATCAGAAATTCAGATATGGAATCCCAATGATAATAGACACATATGTTTTCCCGAAATCAGGTGACTCATCTATTAAAAAGAATAAATATGCATCTTGCAGGTTAGTGTGAGAGTGAAATTAATGTGCTTGGGCGTGATGGCTGATGATGCAGAATGCTAGAGCTAACATAGCGTTAAACACTGTCTCCCCTTTTGAAAGCTGAGATACAGGCGACATCTTTTCACGTGTTGATCTCAGGTGCCTACGTCGATGCTGCTGCACCACATCGTGGCTGCGCACGTCATCCATCCTTTAAGGCCTGCTGTCCAATATCTGACAAGTCTTGTTTTAAATATTTTGTGCAGAATTTTTATTTGTTTAAAATCAGAGGATAAACACAGTTCCTGTTACTCCATCATGGCCATATGTCGTTGCATATGCCAGCATATCCTTTTTTAAGGCTGTGTATTTCATTGTTTGTACATATGGCATTTTCTTTATATATTCATCCATCAATCAGCGTTTGGGGTGTTTCTGTCTTGGTTGTCATGAATAATGCTACCATTAACACAGGAGAGTAAGATATCTCTTCAATAGCTTGATATCAATTCTATGGGGATACCCAGAAGTGAGATTGTGTATCATATGGTTGTTCTATTTTTTGAGATGTCTCCATACTGATTTCCCTTATGGCAACATGGTTTACTTTCCGCCAACAGTATACAGGGTAAAGCTTTTCCACATCCTCCCCAACACTTGTTTCCTTCCGTTTTCCAGTTTGTTTTGTTTTGTTTTTTAAAACGGCCATCCAACAAGTGCTATCCCATTGTGATTTTGATCTGCATTTCCCCATGATCGGTGGCATTGAGCAGCTTCATGTGCCTGTCTGTATATGTGTCCTTTATAGAAATGTCTGTTCAAGTCCTCTGCCCATTTTTAATACAATTCAGTAAAGTTACAAGATACAAAATACACATAAAATCAGTTTTATCTCTCTGCACTAAGTACAAACTATCCGAAAAGAAAATTCAGAAAACAACCCCATGTATAATAACATCAAAAAGAATAAAATACTTGGTGATAAAATTAACCAAAGAGATGAAAGACTTGTACATTGAAAACTACAAAGCACTGATGAAATAAATTAAAGGAGACAAATAAATGGAAAGAGACAGCCATGTTCTTGGGTTAGAAGCCTTATCGTTGTAAAAATGTTTGTACTACAAAAAGCAATCTACAAATCCAATTATATCCCCATCAAAATCCCATTGGTTTTATTTATAGAAATAGAAAACAGTTCTAAATTTGTATGGAACAAAAAAAGACCTGGAATAGCTGTAACAATTTTGAGAAGCTGGAAGAATCACACTTCTTGATTTCAAAAAATACTGCAAAGTTACAGTGATTTAAAAAGTATGCTTCTGTTATGAAGACAGACATACTGACCAAGGGAACAGAATAGAGAGCCAGGAATAAATCTATGCATGTGCGATCTCTTTAACAAATGGTGTCAGGAAAACTGGATGTCCACATGCAAAAGAATCTAGCTGAACCCTTATCTTACAACCTATACAAAAATCAACTCAACTTAAACATAAGAAATTAAAAACTTAAACATAAGAAATTGAAAAATTGTAAAATTTGTATAAGAAATCCTAGGGGGAAGTCTTGACATTGGTCTTTGCAATACATTTTTGGATATGACCCCAAGAACACAGGTGGCAGAAGCATGAACAAGTGACACTACGTCAAACTAAAAAGCTTTGGCACATCAAAGAACACAGGGGAAAAAAATTTAAAGGCCCTGTACAAAATGGGAGAAAGTAATTTTAAATCCTGTATCTGCTGAGAGGTTAATATCCAAATTGTAGGAACTCTCACAACCCAATAGCGAAAACCAAAAATGAGTAATGATGCTATCTTTTATTGCACTTGTATTTTGTGTGTCTTGTGTGTATTTTAATATGAAGGTACAATAAGTTAATTTAATGATGGTGGCCAGAATGTTTTTTACATTCAATTGATAGGTTGACATCTGAGCAATGACCTGATGGTATATTTAGAAATTGCTATTTATAATATGATGAAATGCAGCCTAAAGTTCAGTAACACTAAGCTAGAATCTTAAGTACAGTAAAAATTCCAGAATTTGTGGTCATCTGAAGGTATAAAGCTAATACATATTAATCTTAAAAACACTAGAACACTTTTATAACTATCTTCAGATATTTCAGAGCATTTAGAGAATATACATTGTTGAAACAACATTTCATATTTTGGGGGTGAATTTAATTGTTTTTAATAGGCTTTTGGTTTAGAACTCATAAACAAGGGGAGCAGTCACATTGAAAAATCCATTTGGAGTGTAAACTTAGGTATGAATTAAAGGTAATTGAGATTGATTTTCTTAATTCATCAATAAAACATCTCCGAAAGTGATTCCACAGATGAGCCCCCATGAGATTCTGACCCACTGCAGCAAATGAGAGTAAGTTTTGTCTCTTTAGCCAATATTTTGAAGGACAATTGGTCTTTTTTTTTTTTTAAGATTTTATTTATTTATTTTTAGAGAAGGGAAGAGAGGGAGAAAGAGAGGGAGAGAAACATCAATGTGTGGTTGCCTCTCACATGAACCCCACTGGGGACCTGGCCCGCAGCCCAGGCATGTGCCCTGACTGGGAATTGAACTGGGACCCTTTGGGTTCCCAGCCCACACTCAATCCACTGAGCTACACCAGCCAGGGCACAATTGGTCTTTTAAAATAATGGTTGCATTATGTTAGTTCTACAACTTTATCAGAATTTGGCTTTTATATTTATGTTAAAGATATTTTGGCTGATTTTAAGCTGTTTCTTTCCCTGCTGATACGTAGTTTTGTAAAATTTGATTTCTAGTTTCTTTAGTTTTTAGTTTTTTGTTTTGTTCTTCAAATAACACTTTTAACATACAGTTTTTTGTGAGCTTTTTAGTCTTACATTTTTATAGTGAGTTTCTTCCATGTCTTTAAATGGAATAGTGAGCTTTTTAATTTTACATTTATAGTGAGTTTTTTCCATGTCTTTAAAGGAATCAAAATCACTACCTTTCAGAGCTGCATAATTTCACATAGGTGGTTGTGCTGTGATTCCTCTATTATTGGACACTGAGGTTATTTCTCATTTGTCATTATTACAAACATGGCAGTGATGAACGCCTTTGTATGGTGTGACTTTGAGCAAGTGAAGTTACTTCTGTGAGCCTCAGTTTCCTCTTCTGCGAGACAGGGAGAGTTGTGGCCCTGTGGTTAAAACTACACGGCCTGGCACCACACATAGGAATACTGGAAACATGGAAACTCTTACTCCAGTTAAATCTTAAAGACGTGTATTTCTTTCAACCCAGCAGTTCCATTTGCGGTAATGTATTCAAAGAAAATAATTATTGATATGCACAAATATTTGGCTGGTTGGATTTTGTGGGGAGAGTGGGGATTATTTATAATAGCAACATTATCACAGCTTAGATGTTCAACAAAAAAAGTGGTGAAATAAATTCGAGTTCATTGAATGAATGGCGTCTTATGCAGCCATTAAAACTAATGGCCTTGAAGTACACGTAGTGGCTGGGGAAGATACCTACCGCTAATCATGAAACTTGCAAAATTTGGCCTTTATATTTTAAAGCATAATGTAGTATCCCAAGATATTTATTGGGATTCATGTATTTTTATATCTTCTATTGATACATAATTGTTTTATAAATATAGCACAACTAATATGTCTATAGCTCTGTGTACAATATATTTGTACTTCTATGTGTCCATGTGTATATTTATCTGTACCTATTATACTTACTTTACATATTTTGTATATATACTAAGCTCCCCTATATCTAATGTAGATATGTGTGTGCTACAAAAATATTAACAGGAAATCTTTATTTTCCTAGATTATTAGAAGAATCACTTGCACATCAGAAAGCTTAGGGCCCTTTAAATGTCATAGTTGTGATTCATTCTGTCATCTGCTACCCTGAACTGGAGATTTAAAAAATGCTTACTGTACCAGTTTTTTGGTATTCATGAATTCTCTCAGTAAGTTCCCTTAAATTTTTGTAAATTGTATGTTAAAATGTTATTTGAAGAACATGTTTTTCAGTGGTTAGCAGATCACAAAATTCTCCCAAGTTGTTTAAATGCATTCACCTCAAAATTCTTGCTTATCTGTATATAAAATACCTTCTAAAAAGAAAGGCCTTAAAGCTGTATTTTTCTGAAGTCCTATTTTGGGGGCAAGGCTATCTTTCATCTGAGTTCACCGTTGTGTGAGTCCTCCGGTCCTCTCAGAATCATATCAGTCTCAAATCAAAGAAGAAAAAATAAAGCCCTAGGAGAGTACTATGCAGACTAACTTTGTTAAAGCTAATTCTCCAGCTCATCTTTCATTTTTGCTGTATTTCATTTTGGAACTTCATCTAGAAATGGATATGCTCACATTATCTTATATAACCACCTTTCTGTGAGAACCTGAGCATCACCCCTTTTACGAATTCTTCTGTCCCTGTTCGGCGCGGCTTGTTTCCATGGAGGGCATTATATAAATGTTCGTGTCTTCAACTTCACTTTCCTGTGCATCCAAAGTGTTTTTTGCAGTTCCCAAGTTTTAAGTCTTTACTTGCGTTGTGTAATGGAAAACTATCAGATGTTGCATTGATATAACAATAATCACATGTAAGAAATTAAATGATTCCCTTTTCCATTAAATCTACATGTATACTATATGCTTTCCTTTTTGCAATGTGATCTTGAAATATCAAAAACAGTTCTATACACATTGATTGAAATTGCCCCTAATGAGGAATCTATCTCTTAATATTTTTATATTTATTTCCCACATTTCATAGTTCACAAATTCCTGTCATTTCTACTTTCCAAATATGTCTCAATTCATTTTCTTGAGTCATTTTATTGTTATTAGGTTAGTGCAATATCTTATCATTTCAGTTCAAGAACTGCAAATCTCTCTTTTCTGCTCATTCTAGTTTGATTCACAATATTATGACTAGAGTTACATTTCTGAAATACAAGCCCAGCCTTTCATTATTCTTATTAAATGCTTTGAATAATGTTCATGGCAGACAGAATGAAATTTAAACCCAAAGTCAGTATCCAAGGCATTTCGCTCTCTTTTTGCAAAATATTTCATATTTAATTTCATATACATTAGTCATATATAAATCACAATGAGATTTAAGTAGACCACTATGGTTCTACTCTACTGAGAATGATCAGTCACTTCTTCATCTGGAAAACTTTTAAAAAATTACCTCCAATATAGTTTTTTTCCTGAAGGATGTCACAGACTTTTGTCCATCCTTCTGTGACACACTTACGCTTCACACTGTGTACATTTGTTTAAATGTTTGTTTACTTTTATAGAAATGTTGGCTTTCCCACTCCCTTATGGTTTTGCTTTATAGAGCATGTCTTAGACATACTCATGCCTTCTATTGTCATTTATACAAAATCGGATCATTATCTCACTCATAATCTTCCTTGAGATTTCAGCAGCTCTAAAGATCCCAGAGACATCTCAAAATTTGCACATCAGATCAGCTTCTTTAGGGTGGGGCATATAAACTGCATCCCTCAGAGTAAAAGTACTCAGTAATGAATAGCTATTCCCTGTGTGTACGTTTAAAGAAGCCAGTAGTATCATCGACATCAACGACCAACATAGATGGAAAGCTTCTGAGCACAGGTACTGTGATTTAGTTGAACTCATCCGAATATTTAGATTTATTGTAGTTTAAGTTGGCCAGACATCTGGGACATTTAATTCCACTTGCATATTCATCTACCAAATTCAAATATGAAAAGTGAATTTCACCTCAGTATGTATAATTCAGTGTCTGCGGTGTCTCATTCGTGAATGTCCAAAAAGACAAATTGTTCTCATCTATCAAACGGGATTTTGGCAAGGAACCGGCAGTAAAAACCAAAAGGCCTGCCCAAGTTTGGACTTCACATAACTTTGCGCTTCTTCAGACTCTACCGTAATCTGTTACCATGTGTCATTTTGAATGTGTTTCTTTTAGGACTGGCATGAATTCATCTTACTGGGAAGATACAACATTTAGTACCGCTATACTTCATACTTTATTCAAATGAGTGAGAAGTCCAAAGAGGCATTGGCGTCAAGAATGCATTTTCAAAAGGGACACTTACAAGGGGAGGTGTTTTGGTCCAGGGCTTAATTAGTATATTTGCTAAGCAATATATATATTGGGAGTCATGAATAGTCTCAGTCACTAGTTCACCAACTCTGCAACTAATACTGTTGAGAACTAATACCCCTGAGTGCTGGATATTTTATATCACAAAGATACACAGTTTTATGTGCATTATTTATTTAACACAGACAATTTAGAGGGAACACAATCTAGTTATTACAACCCCACAGTTATATATGCAAATTGAGGCCTATGTTTAATTGACTAACCCAGTAATTAGCTAATTGGGGCCACGCCTTCATAATGATGGAGTACTTTTTCCTCCAATATTATAGTCGTTATAACTTTAAAATACTGTTACTAACAAAAAATAGGTAAACATACATGATATGCTTTTACTGTGCAGACCAGGAATGAATGAATCACACATACATAGACTTCTAAATTCTAACATCACACTATATGAGTATTTGGGCATTTATTCAGACCACCTTAAGAAGGCATGTATGAGGTACAATGAGTGAGTGGTAACGTCTAAGCAGTGTATGTGGTTAGGAAGACAACGCCTTTAGTATCTGAAGCTTTTAGTTTAGGACTAACCAGTCTTCATTAAAGGGAGTGAACAGGGGAAAATGAAAGCAAAGGCAGCAAGGTACATATTTGATGCCAGGGCTGAGTAACAGCAGATTGGGCTTTGGCTATCGGACATCCACTTCCAAACCTGTGAATATTCTGGACGCTCAGCTATTTGTCAGTGGTCAATAAACACAATTTACAACCCACGGAACATTTTCAATTTCCCTCTAATGTGTGTATATGAGTTTACACAAGCGACGTGCTTACACACAGCGTGAGCTGCATGGTTCCTTCCAGAGCTCACAGATAATTACCTGGCTTTCCAGGTGTAAACAGAGCCCGGTAGAGATCCTCATTCGTTTGCTCACTTATTGAGAGAAGCTGTCTTGTCAAGAACCCTGGTACTTGCAGAAGAGCAGCGGACCGGGCCGCAGAGAAATCTGCATGGTTCTTTCGATGTTTTTGGTCTTTATGAAAATTTAATTTTTACATAATGAAAACATAGAACAGTATTCGTTTTACTGAAAAAATGTATAGTTTATACAAAGGGTCCTATATCTTACCCCCATACACATTATTATCATCACCTTAAATTAGCACATTCACTTTGCTACAATGAATACATCAATATTGATACATTCGCATTCTTTCACATTTCATTCACATGTCCTTAGTTTTGACCACATTTCCATGTTCTGTTCCAGAATCCCAATCAGGTTACCACATCGCATACAGTCATCATGTCTCCTTAGGGTCTTTCGGCTGCAGTAAGTTCTCAGACTGTTTTTGCTTCTGCTCAGTTTCAGGGGTTCCTCGTTGGGAACGTGTCTGATGTTTCCCACAGGATTAAATGTGCACTGTGGGGTTTTCTTGTTGTCTGCGCACACTGTCAGCAGGACTCATAACCGCCGATGTGGATTGCCTGGCTGAGGCAGCGTTTGTCAGCGTTCTCCACTTGAAAGCTATTCCCTTTTCCTCCTTCCCAGACTGCACTCCGTGGAAGGGTGTCCTAAGTATAGCGATACTAGTTATTTTAAATTCCCCGCTTGATAATTCCATCCAATGAGTTTGGTTCTTATTTTGTCACTTCAGAATGGGCTGTAACATAGATATACATTTTTTTACTTTGGAATGCCATTTTTATTGTGATAGACATTGAATAGATAATAGAAATTGAGATAAACATATCTTTTTTAAAGTAAGAATTTATGTTAATCTGGTTAGGAGTTGTCTGTATGTGATCTTTTCTGCATCGTACATGCAAGAAGTTTTTAACTCCTTGAGTATCTTCTTTTTCCCTCTCTTACTGACCTTGAGCTTTCCTGCAGACTCCTTCTTAGATAGACTCCATCATGCAGGGCTCTAACATACTGTTACTATCCTCGGGCGTCCATGGTGTGGCGGGAAGGTGGTGGGACAGGAGAACCACTCCATAATTTTGTGATTAAATATCAGACTGTTAGTGAGTCCGTGTTTCTGAGCTGTGACCTTCACATGTGTTTTTCCATTAACATCACTTTTTGTTTTGTTTTGTTTATTTGTTTGTGAACCCTTATGTGATACAAGAAAGCTGGGCAGGGGGCGCTACAGTGGAAGGGATAAAGCTCTGACGTAGTCTTCTCCTTGCAGAAAAGGTTTTCACTTTGGAAAACTCTATGGAAATGTATCTCCATGACCGCTCCTCCCAGAGTCGTGGGTTGGTCTTTTTGGCTCTTCCCTGTGGGATATGGCTACCCTGTTAAACTCCTTGAAAACGTGGCAGCCCTGTGAGCCAGAAGCCCCAGGATTTTCTCAGCTTTAGGCTCTTCCCCACTCAGCGCTCAGTCATTTGTGAAAATTGCTATTTAACTATTAGTACTGTTCCTGCCAGTTCAGCGCGCCGATGGGATCTTCTCTCGTAAGCAGACCTTAGCTGTGCCTCTATAAACCAGCCTGTCTGTCCATGTATCACCATGGTGGTTTGCCCTATAACTTTAATTCTCAGTCACGATTTTCAGTTTTCTCAGCTTTTTTTGTTTTGTGAAAATAGGAGTGATGTTCAAGCAATATATGTCCCAGTATAAAACAGGAAGTCCATGAATCTTTTTTGGACTCTTTCTGCAAAGCTGGTCACTAGACAAAACCAGGCTAATTTACATGAGTATCTCAGGTGACTTTTATAAAGAAAGCAATTAAAATCCAGTGACTAGTTATTAGGATTCAAAGAGAGATGACCTGCTGCGTTGGCCCCAGGCAAGGCTAGGGGATGGCCAAATAAGACGTTTCTCAGACACACTAGCGTCTTGCCAAACTCACTGGGATAGGCTGGTGACTCAGTTTTGGTGCGTGGTCTGTATGGGGGAACCCAGGCAGAAACCCATACTGTAGAATTTCCTCTGACCTCTGCCACCTAAGGTGATTTTTGGAAACAGGCTCTTGGGAATCACAGGAAGCTGGCAAAGGTCCTGTTGACAACGGACTTAACACAGTGGGAGAGTGGCTATTTGTCCTTGCAGATTCAGTCTTCATTGGTGGGAGAGGACAGAAACAGTGATTAGATTCTGTAATTCTCATTTCTCTAGCTTTCATGTTACATCGTGCTTTGAAAGGTCTTGGGATTCATGGGAAAATCAGAGACCCCTCAAATATAGATAATAGGCTTTTATTCTAAAGGGGTAATTCAGGGAAAGTGATGAATGAAAAAATTGAAATATGTGAGTATAATGTATCATGTGTGCTTGAGATATATGAGGCTGGTAAGAAATTGATTTCAGTAAATGAAACAACATAAATGCCTTGTATTTAACATGATTTTAAGTTAATATAAAATATGAACATACACACAAGATACAAAATAACTTTCAAATTAGAGATTGTTTTATTTTTATTTTGGTATTTTATTGTTTATGCTATTACAATTATCCTAATTTTTAGGAGAGCTGTACCCAGCCCCACCCACCACACTTTTGACAATGTCCATGGGCCATTCGCACATGTTCTTTGACCAATCCTTTCACTTTCTTTCAATCCGTCTCCATTTCCTCCTTCCCCTCGTACAGCTGCCAGTCAGTTCCGTGATTCGGTGCCTCTGGTTCTACTTTGCTCATTAGTTTATTTTCTTCATCAGATTCCTCTTAAAAGTGAGACCATATGGTACTTGGCTTTCACTGCCTGGCTTATTTCACTTAGCGTAATAGCTTCCAGTTCCATACGTGCTGTTGCAAAGGGTGGGATTTCCTCCTTTTCTTCTGCTGCACAGCATTCGGTTGTGTAGATGTACCAGGTTTTTTACCCACTCATCTGCTGTTGGACACTTAGGCTGTTTTCAACTCTTGGCTATTATAAATAGTGCATAAAAGGTGTTTATATAGCAATAAGCATAGGGGTGCATAAATTCTCCTGACTTGGTGTTTCAGCATTCTTCGGGTACATTCCCAGTAGTGGAATCACTGGGTTGAAAGTCATCTCCATTTTTAAAAATTTTTGAGGAAATTCCCCACTGTTTTCCACAGTGGCTGTACCAGTCTGCATTCCCACCAACAGTGCACTAGGGTTCCCTTTTCTCCACATCCTCACCAGCACTTGTTTGTTGATTTATTAATGATAGATATTTTGGTAAGTGTAAGGTGGTATCTCATTGTGGTTTTAATTTGCATCTCTCTGATGGCTAGTGATGTTGAGCATTTTTTCATACATCTATGGGTAATTCCTCCTTGGAAAAGCATCTATTCCGGTCCTTTGCCCATTTTTTAATTGGATTGTTTGTCTTTCTGGTGTTGAATCATGTAAGTTCTTTATATATTTTGGAGATTAAACCTTGTCTGATATATCATTGTCAAATATGTTCTCCCATATAGTGGGTTCCTTTTTCATTTCGATGATGCTTTCTTTATCTGTGCAGAAGCTTTTTAATTTGATGTAGTCCCATTTGTTTTTTTTTTTCCCTTTATTTCCCTTGCCCTAGGAGATATATTGGCAAACATATTGTTACCTGAGATTTCTGAAATTTTACTGCTTCTGTTTGCCAGTAGGGTTTTTATGGTATCACACTTATATTTAAATCTTTTATCCATTTTGAGTTTACTCTGGTGTATGGTGTAAGATGGTGGTTTAGTTTCATCTTTTTGCATGTACCAGTCCAATTCTTTGAACACCACTTATTGAAGAGACTGTCTTCATTCCATTGCATTTTCTTGTTTCCTTTGTCAAAAATTAATTGACCACAAAGCCATGGGTTTATTTCTGGGCTCTCTATTCTGTCCCAGCGATCTCTGTGTCTGTTCCTATGCCAGTACCAGACTTTTTTTTTGACATCATTACAGTTTAATTTACATTATGGAAATTATTTTACACTTTTCTTTTTTACAGCTGGTTTTACATATATTACCAATTTGAATAACAAGGGAAATTCTTTGGATCATTGAGTTGTTTTACTTCATATTTTCCAAGCTCATTTTAATTAGTAAATTAAATGAAATAGAAACATATGCTGTCCTCTGGGTTTGAAAATAAAATAATAATTTCTCCTATTGTTTTGGTTATCTGTGTCTCTGGTTCTTAACAAGGCTGTGAAACTATCACCAAAATGTGAACATCACATATCCCCAAAGTATTTCCAATGAAAGTTTGTACAAAACATCTAGTCTCCTGATAACTCGGTTCCTTCTTACCTAAGAAGTAGATAACAGTTGTGATTACTCAACTAATGTTAGTAAAACAGGCATGGAATTAAATGAACCTTGGTATTATAAGGTTAAACTAAAAAAGACAGACTTTCACTTTCATACTTTCTTTTAGCAGGCTGAACTTCAAAGATAATAATAGTGATAATATTTACAGTGATCTTTAAATAAACCTTTCTTTCTGCCAGGTAAATGCTCAGTTCCCTATCTACACCATCTTCGTTAATCCTTGCAAAAACCTCAAAAGATAGGTACAGTTCAGTTTCCTATTTTAGGGATGAAGGTCTAACTTGTAAAAAATTTTGATGCCTCACAGAATATCTGCTACTCAGCAGTGAACAAAGCCAGGATTCTAATTCGGGACCAAGTGAGTCCAGGGTCTGAACATACAGACACTCATTGTTATTAAAACATTAAACATTTTTAATAGAAAATTTTCCCATTTTAGTTCTTTCTGAGAATTATTTTAGGTAATTGTGAATTTTAGAGATTTGAATTTCAACATCATAAGTACAGCATAGAATCTGATGTGAACTTACATTTTTCAATACAGTAGGTTGTATTTAAGTCCAATATTACTTGTGAGATTTTTTTAAACAAGTAAGTAAAACAAATTTATAGGCTGATACCTATCTAATTTAGTCTTTACCCAATTAAAATTAATGCATTCATCTATTAAAGTAACCAACATAGTAATTGAGATAAATTAGGCCATAAGCTAAACTACTTATGAAGGACAGCAGCTAATAATTTATAATTCAGTTGGAGACAAAGAATGGATGCTCTGTTTTCAAGGGAAATATGTTGTAGATTATCATTAAGTTTAGACTTGCAAAATTTATTTAAAAATATAGGTCATATACTTCTCTTCCATAAGTTTTTAAAACTTACTTTTGTAGAAATTAATGTACAAATTGATGTCATAAGACCATCAATAACTTTACAATAGTCAAATATCAAGGAATAAAAATATTCCTTTCATGGAAGAAGACATTACAATGTGAGCCACCAACAACCACCTATGCGTCTTCAGTGGAGGGACAGGTGAAAACCATATTGTGATCTGTGTTCTTTTATGTGTGTGTATGTGTGTGTTTGTTTTCTTTTGTTGTGGTAAGAACACTGAACATGAGATCCACTTACCAAATTTTAATTGCACAATATAATGCTGTTAACTATAGTCACTGTGTTATACAGCAGATTTCCAGAACTTATTTATCTTATATAACTGAAGCTCTATACCAATTGAGCAACAACTCCTCATTTCCCTGATTGATTGTAGCCTCTAGAAATCACCATTATACTGTCTGCTTCTGTGACCTCATTCAAGTGGAGTCATACAGTATTTAACTTTCTATGATTGGATTATTTTACTTAGCGTAATGGTGATGTCATCTGTGTTCCTGCGTGTTTTTAAAAATGGTGGGAATTTCTTACTTGTAAGACTGAATAATATTTTACTGTGTATATATATGGCATATTTCCTTCATCTATTCATCTGTCTATGGACATTTGGGTTATTCCCATATCTTGGCTATTGTGAGTTATGCCATGATGAACACGGAGTGCAGATATTTTGAGATCCTGATTGCAGTTCTTTCAGAACTTGATTTGCTGGATCATGTGGTAGAGCTAGTTTTAACTTTTTGAAGGCCCCCCATACTGTTTTCCATAGTGGCTTCAACATTCTATCTTCCACCCAGGTACACTAAGGTTTCAATTTCTCCACATCCTTGCCAACTCTTGTGATTTTTTAAAATGGTCATTTTGGCAGTTGTGAGGTGATATTTCGGTATGTTTTTTTGATTCGCATTTCCCTGATGATTAAGGTTTTTGAGCAATATTTCTTATACCTATTGACCATTTGTATGTCTTTGGAAAAATATCTATTCAGGTCCTTTGCCTATTTTTCAATTGAGTTAATTGATTTTTTCTATCAAGATATAAAAATTCTTTATATATTCTGGAAATGAAGCCTTTATCAGATAGTTCGTGAATACTTTTTTTCAATCTGTGGGTTGCCTTTTCAATTTATTGATTTTTCACTTTGCTGTGATGAAGCTCTTTAGTTTGATGCAGTTCCACTGTTTATTTACTCAGATATTTAAGGAGAAAATTATATAAACTAGATTTGTTTAGTCTAAAAACTGGATTAATCCCTCTTAGTTCAGTTGCCTGTGTCTTGTTCAATTACACGCATAAGACAGAAATATTCACATAGTATAAACAAGGACTTCAGGGCTGAGAGCAGAGGTAGATTATTTTCAAGATTGTTTAGAAGGAGAAAGATTATCATCTCTAGTAGATCAGTCTTAGCCTAAATATTTGGAATTCTCTGCTTTGGCTTTAATAGTCTCTATAGTGATTGACCATTAAAATGAATTTTTGATTCCCTATTAATTTCAGCCTGCCTTTCACCGCTGCGTGGGGCAGAATCTCGAGCTTGACATATTTTCCTCTTAGGTCACTTTGTTTCTTCAGGGGGATTTTAAAATATTATAACTTAAAAATATTGATGGGTCGGATATTTGAGTATGAGTGATAGGAGCTGAATGCAACACAGTTATTTCCGATATTGTATTTAAGTTTAGACATGGTTATGGGGAGACCACACATGGACATTGTTGATATAAACTCATGTAATGTGCTTACATGACTTAGAGGTTGTCTGTCTAATGGATCTCCTCAATAGCATTCAGTCATGTTCTAAGAAAGGAGCCTACTGTTTAACAGTATCTTGGCAAACAAAGTAACTGCAGAAATGTCCTTTCAATTTTGTAATTATCCACATTTTAACAGCTTTTACATTGTCAATATATCCCTCTAGTCTGCAAGACACTGAATTTTATGGATGGGGAAAAATTTATTTTTTATTTTTTTCATATTTTAAGTGAGAAAAAGTAAGAATTGATTTACTAAAACAATAAGACAGCTATAAATATACAAATAACTTTCGGTGTAACTATTTTATATAGCAATAAATATTTTAAAAATCTTCAAACTATAGTTGATATTGAAATTATCTAAATGTAAAGTTAACTTTAGCTATGTAGACAGTGCTTTGCCTTGTTATTATATAGGATATATGCTGATATCCTAAGTAAAGAGATTATTAGTTTATTAGGAAAGTCTCACATTGACTTAGTTTCACAAAATAATTCATACAATGCACAGAGAAGCAAGCAAACCCTGCTAGCATGCCACCAGGGTTGGGGGTAATTTTATATAAGCATTCCAAGTATTTTGGCTCTGGACATTTTGCTGCTTCTTCTCGCATGCTGCTCCAGCCATCAAGCAAAACATAATGCATTTTGTTGACAGAATGAAATAATGCTACTAGATAATAGAGTCTAAAGTGTTTACAAACCGATAAATGAAAATGGCACCATTAATAAGGACTATAATCAAACACTTTCATGATAATTGCTATATACATAGCATAGCATGACCTAGTTATTTTTAGTACAGTGTTTGCAGGTTTTATCATCAAAGAAAAAAACTACCTGCGCTTATAAGTACTAATTTTCATGTTACAAAGGGTACTCCTTTAAAATCTTTCCATGTCAACATTAAAGCAGCTATCACTGGTGCCTATGGTTCCTTATGAACTCAAATAGACTTTGCATCATAGACCTTGAAAAGTAAATTAGCGTACTTAGAATAACTGCCCAATCAAGAGATCAAGTCAGGTGGGATTCTTTGTGCTAGATCCTGATTGTCACCCATGATCCCAGACTAATCTCACAAGATCAATGAAATGGAGGGGACAAGAGGCTTTGCTGGGGTAAAGGGAATCTTACAAGGCCCGGGTCAGTGAGAGGAGATGAGAAGCGTCGTTCCCTGTGATGCTCATTCTGTTTGCAATGAAGGAACGGCCTCTCTAATACATGACCTGCTATTCAGTGAATGATTTGGTATCATTTATTTCTTCATTGCAAACATGATTTGAACATTATAGAGCATCAACACAAGACCGTGGCAAGTACAGCTCATTAACATAAATGATGGATTAGTTCTTTGTGTGAACTGATCTGACTTGACTCTGGACTTACACATACCCACTCTCAGCTCTCTTCCCAAGGTCTGTCTCTCCAAACATTTCATTTGGTCTTCCCTTGATCGTGGATAGAAATCTATTTTAAATAACATCTTAAAAATAAATTGTAATGCAAATTGGAGAGGGGACGAATGGCATCATATCAAAATAAGGGACCTGGCCCTAGGGGCCACGGTCTTTACATAAAGCCCTCGCGGTACTACCTACCCTTCGGGAGCAGGCGCTCAGGAGCATCTCTCTCTGTTTGGCTCCTCCACAAGGCACTTCCATTCATGTGCTCCAGCAAATAGTAAACACAGCCTCAAAGCAAGGAAATCAGGCCTTACATTGTGAAGTGCACATTGGACTTTTTCACACTGGACTCTTTTGCACTAACAATGCTCAGAGAAGAGAATCATTATGCAAGATATTGTTTTCAAAATAGGAAAATTATATCCATCGGGATATTCTTTAGGTTTGTTCAAAAAGAAAATGTTCTCTCTCTCTTTTTTAAGTATTAACAAGGGAAATTATTTTGTCTTGTTACTATAGGAGACTCTATTTTCAGCAGGAGGGAAATGGGGTTGCTCTCATTACTTTAATTGTGTGGCAGTTTTGCCAATGCATAAAAAATGGACTTTGGAGGCTTAAAAAAGCCCTCATCTGTAATGAAAACTCCTTGTCACATTGCAAATGCATATGATGTTGTCCTACATTTCAAAAAGACATGAAATTTTCTGCAGCTGTTTCACATAAAGTATTGTGACACTTGGTAATTTAAATTTTAAGATATTTCATCCATAAAAAAGTTTTTGAGACAGTTACAGATAACCCAACTGCATTCATTCATATTTACTGTTCGCTTTTTTTTTGAATGCATAAGTGATTTTCCCAACTGTATAATGAAGTTTATTCCAACTTTTCCTTTAACTCTATGCATTTTCCTTTTCAATGGGGTGGATGAGTTATCTCAAATCTGCAATTTATGTGCAATGAAGTAAAATGCTAGCCAGAGAAGTGTTTTGATTTAACTAGTAGGAAAATATTTAGTTGGGGGCAGTTATCTCTTCTGTGTTTGTAACCTCACTTTTCTTTTTTAGGTGTTGTTTTTATTAGCACACAGTAGCAATGAGAGAGTAAATCGTAAACATTCATCATCTAAGCATTGCATTTATCGATTTTCTCATATACAGCACTTTGCGCACTCAGTGATATATGTACGAACCCAAGAAAAACGAAAGGTTATAACTGTTCACTGATTATGAATCTCCTTCCATAAGGGTTTAGAAAACCGACCTCTGTAACGGTATGTTAATGGGAAAGCAGTCATTTAAGATGTTTCAGATGCATCATCTATGGCTTAGAGACCAGATATCTGAGCATGCTGCCATGTGGATGCTTTTGCTTACTGAAAGCCTCCATCCACATCTATCTCATATGTATCTTTAATCTGCCATTCTCAAAGCAAGGCAAATAACCACTGGTTTCAGAAAGTGACAAGGATTTTCTGATGTTTTAACATAGAAAGTAGATAAGTAGATGTTGAGGAAAACTGTGTGTACTTTATTTTGTTACATTAGCAGTTGAAGCAATAACCTCATAAATTGAAAATATTGATGAGAGCTTGGGTTATGAATGGATTCAGGTACATACGTGACTTGGCTCTGTGAAAACGGATGCCCATTTAGATTTGAAAATTCATTTCCTTATTGTGCATGATGGGTGCCCAGTACAATTAATATGCTTAAGTATTGATTAGCGATTGCTAGAGATTAGGGCTGAAGTGAAGTGAAATGAAGTAACATGAAAGTTAGTTTCCAATGCTTGTCTTCTTAAGGGGCTGTGTCCAATATGATTAGCATCTTTTAACAACCACTATGAAAAAATCTGTTTAATATTCCCAAATCATGCCAACTAGACTTTCTTAAGAGTACATCTCTCAAATAACATTTGGAATCTATATGAGCAAGGTTACATAGTGGCAATTCATGTTTTCTAAACTCAGATTGATAAGAGGAAGCTAATGTCGACCAGAGCAGGAAGCAGTAACAGAGAATCAGCCCTCTGCTTTTATTTCGGATCCGTCATCTCTTCTGTGATCTGGATAAGTCACTTCCTTCATTTTGTCTCTACTGTATACTTTCTCTAAAGGTAAAATATCTTTCTATTTCATAGTGTTCTACATTTTAATAGAGGTACTTTGAAGGCAGAAATATTGGCCTAACTAGAAAAACATAGGGCTATTAATAAAGACATAAATATAATAAGCACACAGTTGAAAGATAAGAGAGTTTAGTGCATTACTTGCATGAAGTATGAAACTAAGCTGATTTAAGTTCTGCCCATTTTTTTTTCCTGTCAGATGCTACAATATGCATAAAATGTCAAGGCAATAATTTATATTGTGTGTATCCTCTGAAAAGGTCAATGTCCAATGCTATGTGGCTTATTCAGTGGCTTGTTTTCCAGTAAACTTATTTCTCTGTGACAGAGTCGAACACAAAAGATGCCAAACACCCGAAACAGCTATCGTCCAGCCCACCTGTGAACTGTGTCCTGCTTTTTTGTCTTTATGCAGAATCTTATTTGCTGTATGTAATGTAACATATTATTGTTTGCAGTTTGGGCCATTTTTCTGCAATTCACTGCAAGTGAGAAACAGCTGAGACCAGTGTTCCCCGATCTCCGGGGCAACAGAAATGTCCATTTGACGGACAGGTATCAAATAATGAAGCAGAAAAGCTACAAAAATGGCAGCAGTCTGGTGAATGCTCCTCCTGTTGACCCTGAATCAACGTCAAAACAAGAAAACGAAACCATCTTTGATGTCCTCTGAGTATATCAAGTTTATAATCCATTTTTAAAAGACATCATAAAAACCATAGAAAATTAAACCAGGGAAGGATGTGAAAGATGACCTGAGGCTATAAGTCCTCATTTTGCAGATGAAAAACTAAAGCAATGTGAGTTGCATCATTTACCAAAGGTTATAAATAAAGATTTAAAATTAATCAAATTGTATTCATTAGGGTAAACTTTAGCAAATTATACACTTCTCTATGTGAAATAGTTTACTCCACAGCAATGTGGTATGTACTATGTGTGTGTGAAGCTATATAGTTATATGTATATATTCATATTTATTTATATACTAATGTATGCATTTTCCAGCAACTACGTATAGAAACATGTATCTTAGTTGTCAATATTTCTCTTACAATATTTTTAAGACAACCATTTCAAGTGAAATGTATTTATGCTATTAGAATTCACTCTACAAGTTTATATCTGGAAAATAACCTATTTAATTCCAGAATTGCTTAATAGTCTGTGCTGGGATGGGAATGAGGTGTGTTCCTTTTTGGGTGCTATTATCTTACTGATACACAACGAGACAGAAGGAATTCACTTAGGTAATTCTGTTATGGACGCAATAAATGTCAAGCCAGTGAGATAGATGTAGAAGAAAGCAGTGAGACATTGAAGACTTTCATGCCATGCCTAGACCTTTCCTAGAGGGCAGTTAATATTTTCCAAAGGTGACCCATGAGCCGCTTGCATGAGGATGGCTGCAGTCATGTGCTAATGATGTCGTTATGACATCTGGGTAGGGAGAGAAGGAAGGAAAGAGGTGTGAGTAGGAAGCATCCCAGTCTGCAGGCGTTTCTCTGAGAAGTGTGACCGGGACAAAAGGCAGAGCCGAATTTAACACACACACACACATTTATGGAAAATACAATTTAGCTTGGGAAGACTTAAAGGAAATAATATCTAGGCAGACACCTGAAGAATGAATAGAAACTATCCAAGAGGAGAGAGAGACACACAGAGAAAAGAGTGTCCCAAGAAGAGTGTGCGTGTGTGGGGACCTGGAGGTGAGACAGAAAGGGGAGCATGTCTGAAGAGCTGAAAAGCTTCAGTCTCTTGCCCATGGTGTGTAAGCGACTGTGGGCGCCAGCGAGTCAGGTCAGCTCTCATCAGAAAGGGATTTAGAGTCCTGGGCAGGGAGTGACGATTTGACAAAGGAGTCTTTCAAAATGTCAGAAATTATGTTTAAATATTGATAGAAAGAAGCTAATAAAAGAAGTTGAGGAATAAAGAAAGAGAAAATTGACAGACAGTCTCTTTTAGAAGCAGCGTGGTCCTTTTGTTCCCTTGCAATGAGAGAAAAGCTTTTCTTTATTTTTCTCCTTTCTGTAAAGCCACACGGCAGGAATGAGTTATCTTCACTCCCTGAATCGTTTTCCAGTTATATATCTCATCCTCATCCCACTAGAATTTGCTATTAACTCTGCACCCCCCATAGAATAGGCTCGAACCAACCTACTCAGTGAGCCCCTTTGAATACATCCAATGGACAGTCCCATATTTGCAGTGATCTTTGAATCTGTTGCTCGTTACTTTCTTCTCAAGAGAATCTATCTGTAATCCTGCACATCTGCACCGAGAGACAGAATGTTAATGACAGAATTTTCATAATAGCCTTAACTTGGAAGAAGTTCAAATATTCATCAAGGTTATTATGCAATAATGAAAAGGAATGAACTTGATACACACCAACATGATGAATCTCACAAATATTAATATTAAGTAAGAAATGCCATACCCAAATGCGTTTCCAATTATTTAAAGTTCAAAGTGCGGACTAAACTATACTGTGATTAGCAATGCAGGAGAATCATTATTTTCTGAGTCTGAGAGAGATCGAAGTCGTTAAGAGGCAAATGAGGTATTTTCTAGGGTGTTAGAAATTTTTATTTTTTGGCTTGGATTTTCATTATATAAGTTTACTTTACAATACCTCAGTACATGGAACATTTGTGTTCCATAAGCATTTCCCCACGTGTTATATCTTATAATTAAAAAAAAAAGAGCATGACATCAAGAAAGCTAGAAAAAACATTCTTTCCCCCTAGTCTCGGTGATGTAACTCCCTTTGTTTTTGCTGTGTTTCTTGTCAGTGTCACTGGGTAGAGCTTACCATCCCACAAATTCTGATACTAATCAGGACTCTCACTTATGTCTTGTCTTCCCATTTCCCCTTGGCAATCACTAGCTCTAACAGGCTTCCAGTTGTTACCCACAAGCCACCTACCTTTCAAGTTCAGAACACTTTCTTAAAGTCCAGCCTCGCAGACCCAACTCCATAATTAAACACTCTTCTGGAATGCCCTATAGCCCTCTCGAATTCAACATGCTACAACCTGAACATCTTCCCCTTCTGGCTTTCCCCCTTTTGTGAATCATTTTATTTATAACCAGTTGCCCAAGCCATGACTTCGGGAGTTATGCGGGATTCTCCCACTTCACAAACCCTCATCCTAGAAATTTCCAAGCCTTAGGGAATGTACCTCCTAAATAAGCTCCTACTTTACCTATGTCCATTTATTTTTTTCTTGCCAAGAAATGTTCAGTGTTCAGAAAGCATTATTAATGGCTTGCATTTCTGGGACAGCATCCTTGGTGCACTCCCGAGGTCATTAGTACCCCCATCAATCTAACAAAGGGATGATCTAGCCCACCAAAACACAGCCAGACAAATAGTTTTTAAAAGGCAATTATGAATTCTGATGTTGTCACTCCCCTAATCAACTTAGTGTGTTCCTTCAAGTTTGTGTGAATAACTTTTTCCATTTACTAGATAAATTTTATGAGGATAGTTAAGAATTCACAAGCTTTTCAAAGTTCACCATGCATATGCACATTGAATAAAGGGCGGAAGTTGGGCTGAACTTAAAATCATCAAAGAACGCATATATCACTTTACTGGAGTATGCATGACTAATAGCGGACCCTCCCTTTTCAGAACTTGACCTCCTGACATACTTCATTCTGATGGAATATCACCCATGATTCCTGTGTATTTTCTTCCACATGTTGTTGCCAGTTCTAAACCCAGCAACTGAAAAGTGTTGGGAGCTAAAAAAAGACACAGGATCCCCTTCCTTCAATATCACCTACTCTGGTGTTTCTTTCTAATTTTATTTAGTCTACACTTTCTCATTAGGCTTCAGTTGGAAAGCAACTCATATGACTGAAATGCAAAAATATGAGACTGTATCACAGGGAATGTGTCTTTTGAATGTGCTGCTCTAGCCCTAACTGCCAAGACAGTGTCCAGAACCCGGTAATTCTCTGTGTTCAAAGTCTCCCATGAATGAATGAACCTGGAATCTGTGCTTCCTGGTTCTCTTTTGAGAAGCTTTGCCCAGAATCGCAGAATGAAGTCACCAGTCAACAGCAGGCATTTAGACTGAGAAGTCATTACACAGACGGATCAAAAGAGGTTGTTAATTTCCAGTAATGGTCTACCCAAAGTGCTGTGGAACATTCACATTGAAAACACAGGAAGTCAGATTAGTGGGAGACAAAAAAACATACCGAACATTAACAACAGACCATGGAGTATTAGCGGAATTCTGTTGACTGATCAAGGGTAGAAAAAGACCTGGGATGCCTTCACATGACCTATCAGTGTCCTTTCTGACTGGTAGGTACCACATGTTTGTGGGTTCCAGGAGCACCGGGTCTTCACGTACCTGCTGCATCTCTTCAATAAATAGTGACATAGTTAGTGACCAAATGGCCAGCTGAAACTTAGGTCAAGTCTTGTAGATTGGCAGCAAAGCTCAACAAATAAGTGTCTCTTTGAAGTAGCATGGAGGAGACACCGCTGCTGAAAATAATCTCTTTCTCTGTAGATCAAATTAAAATGAGAAGACAGTTTGGAAACACATGATAGTTTAAGGAGTGCATATAGAGGATAAAGCAGTGAGTGAAATGGATAAGTAATTGGATGGAGAACAAGACCTGGATTTCTTTCTCAATTCTCATACTTTCTAGCAGTGAGTCCCTGGAGAATTCACTTAATATCTTGGGTTTGGTTTTAACACGTAAAGTAAAGATAAAAACTACCTTGCCTACCTCCCTGAGGCTTTGGGAAGATAAGGCTTGATAATACCTGTGGAACAGATTTATGAAATTTATAGTTATCTTTAAATCATTATATTTGTTATAATCACCATCATAAAGCAGCACTCTACCTTGTACGGTGTGGCTTCTTTAATGAAACTGTGTCTTTTGTCTTTTGAGAGAGATTCTATGGTGAGTTTCACCTTTGTATTCATTCGGTGGTAACTGAAGCAGCTTGTCCCTGGAGTCTACAAAGTCAAATCAGAGCGTAAGGAACTGCAAGTACAGGTCTGAAGCAGGACTAAAGATCGGGGAACTACAGAGAGTCTAGTTCAAGGTAACACTGCCTCTTGATCACTTTCTCTGGGGAGAAAAAAAAAGGAACAAGGAACAAGATGAAAAGGCAAAAAAGGCAAAAAAAAAAAAAAAAAAAAAAAGCTCCTGCAGCCCAGAATGGAAGTGTTGATATAACGATATCTGAGTGGCTCCTTGAGGGGAATTTAACCACCGCTTCAGTGAGGAAAAGACCGAAGGAGGCTGTCAGCTCAGCCCCAGAAGAGAGAGGTAAAAAATCTGCCTCTGTGTTTGCGGCAGCGAATCCCACCCGCTGCCTTCTCCCTCCATGGTATCCACAGGGTGGCAGGGCTTTATGTAGAGATGACATGTCTGGATTCCTGGGAGACAACATCTGCATCCATGATCCAGCAGATGGTGGCAGGACGGCCCGAGAGCACGCATACAAAAGAGAAGATAATATAAGCTTAGTGTCTGACTGCTTGGTCACAGAGACATGATGTGTTTGGATGCTTGGTGGGCCTTCTGGAAATATTTCTATGGTAGTGCTAGTGAAGCCTGAATTTAAATACTGTGGTTCACCTGAATTGGGGTTCCATCGTGAACTTCATTCAGAAGAGAAGCCAGTTGCGCTAATGTTTCTTCTTCCAGCAAATAGAGGATTGGGAACAAGGATTTTGCTTGGGAACAATAAAAACCTCTTGACCTGTCTCAGCACCTAACCAATCAAAGCAATCTGAGGCGTATTTTCTTTGGTCTTTGTTGATTCTAAACAAAAGCAAGGGAAGAAGGAATTGCTTGATGTGAATGGTCTTGTGCTTTCTGGTTCTCAATGATTCACCAGATCTTTAAGCAATGACCTGCTGTCATTAAACAACGCACAGTTTTGCTGTGCACAGCGGAGTTACAAGAAAAGGCTATTGTGACAGTAACACTCAGTGGCAAAAGTCACATATTTCAGTATCGCAGAGATGTGGGAGGTCACCTACTTAGGTCCTTTGAATCTGTAGATCAGAGAGTGAGATCCAGCAACACTGAATGACTTACGAGGTCACAAAAATGAAAATGCTGTGATCGGAACGGGGCCTCTGCGAAGTTCCTGATTTGCATCCCCTCCCTCCCTCTTCTCCCCAGGAGCGGTTCTGTACTAGCACTTCCAAACAAGAACTCACCGCTCTACAAGCATGCCACATTCATTAAGCTGTAAGAATAAAGCTATTATGGCAGCACATAATAGTTTTTAAAATTATTTTTGTATGTTGCCTATGTGATAGGTCCAGAACACGTAGTGAAAAATTCATGTGATGCCTTTCACCTATGTAGGCTGTAAATAAACATCTCTGAGTTGCAGAGATGGCACTGAAACGCCATGGACAAACATACCGGTAACAGTAGTGGTGCTCGGTGCCATTGTCTATATATTCAGTGATGGTATCACTTTATAAGTCAGTTCAATAAGCTGGACTTTCTAGACCTTCCCTTGTACTTGGACAGCATTTTGTGGCAGTCACACAAACACCAGTCTGTTGTGTTGACTTTGAAGTCAAAGAGCTGGGCTTCCATGGAAGTTCTGTTGCTACTTGTTGACATTGAAAGTACCATAACCTCTCTTTGCACCTAAATGTGCCTACCTTCAAAATGAAAGGATTCCTCATCATTATGGTTGATGTCCAATGCCACTATTTTTAATGGTGACCCCCTATGAAATGCTACTTATTATATCTATTTGTACTTTTGTCTACTTAAAGATGACAAATAAGAAAAAGAGATAAGTCTCTGATGTATTCTTATATTCTACTGTCTCAAATATGTAGTTCAACTCTTGTTCTGTGGCAGTCATTTTAAAAGAAGTTATTTTAGCTCCTGTTTTCTTTTTTTCTCTCACTTCTCTGACAGTTGTTTCTAAAGCTCTCAGAGCCATTACCCTTTTCATGTCTTCAGTTTCTTTCATCCAAGTGAAAAAATCCATCAAGGTGATCAAAGAAAATGTCAAATACGGCAAGAACGTTGTGTTGCATTATCACACATTTCAAAGGCTTCTGTTTATGCTCTTATTGCAAGACAGTAAGTACCTGGCAAACGGTTTATTGAACTCACTGATTAGGTTTTAGAAGAAATTAATTGTGCTACAGATTAAAATTGGTGATCTAGAATCCCAGCTTGTATCATGCCTAAAACGCAGCATTGCATATACTATAGCATTATAGGTAATGTAACGTGCATGAGTAGATTTGGAAAGCGGGGCCTTCATTTTGACGAGTGGTTGATTGTCAGAGGGGTTACAAAATTGAATTTTGAAGCAAGCACCAGGTAGAAAGGTGTAGCTATTGTCTTTAAGGAAGGAATCAGTAAATAATTTTCCATCTCGAATATCTTATCTCTTAAGTATATGGAAGGATGTGAACATCTGGAGGGCAGGTAATATGTCCGTTTGCTTTTTTTGAAAATTAATCCCAAGAAGCTCGGTATGTAGCACAAAGCATGGTGTAAAATGAGGACCAGACAAGCTCTGTGACATGGACGCTGGGAAGCACTAGCCTTGTTACGAGGTGAGCTGTGTTGCACAGGAGAATTTGGGGCATGCTGCTTAAGTCCTTTTGTGCCTCCAGTTTATGAAACATAAAGACAGGTAATAATACAATATTCCTTAGGGATTATTGTGAGGATTAAATAAGATAATGCCTGTAAAGTGCCTGGTCTGAGACACGGTATACACTGAATTGAAAATAAGTTTTACAACTATAATGTTGATTAATAAAGAAAGAGGATTTGCTTAGATATTTCAAATTAGATATTCCTTGTATTGGTTAGAATTAGGTTCAGGATTAGGGTTTTTTTTTTAAACAGTGTTTTAATGAATTTGGGGATATGGTGGTTTGTTTGCTTGTTTGAATTTTCTTGGACCTCCCTGCAGAGTCAGGTGGTCTCGAATGGTCTGGTGCTTCATGGTGTTTCAACTCGGGCTCTTTTGGCGTGTTTTTGTGCCCCAATCAACTCACAGTTCTAAGTGGTTTTGTGCCCACCAGCTTTAACGGTCTCAGGCAAAACATTAGGAAGGAGAAAATGGAATCAGAAAAGCCAGCTCTTCCCTCCTGGGCCCCTCTTTGGAATTTGCACATCTCACATCCTTTTACATCCTATTCATCTAGTGCTTATCCACCTGGACATAGCTATTCATCTTCAGGGGCCTGGGCACTGTAGTCATTTTCAGAGTTTATATTTGGGTATCTAAAAGTCTGAGCTTCTTTTCTTTAGAAGGAAGGGAGAACGGGTATTAATGGGGACGGCCATCTTCACTGCATCTGCTGTACAGACGGCGACGGCAGTTGTTGTCTGCGACTAGGCAAGGCTGACTTCAGGTCGTCTTTCTGCTCGGCAATTTTAAACGCATCGCCAAGCCTTAAAAAGTGAAGGCTAAAATTTTCCTTCTAGGAATGCACCGTCAAAAATCGATAAAAGCCTTCACTTATTGTCTTGTGTCTATGAGGAAAAGTACATGTGTGGCTTCTTATGTCCCAATGACCCGATATTACTTATATATATTTAATATAAAGTAATATCTGTGCATTTCAACTTTTATCAGAATAGAAAGATATGAAAGGAAAAGCAAATCTTTGTCTCTCATTTCTAGTTCCTTTCACACATGTGACTAATCTTCATCCAGTGTTGATCAGGTGAAGCTGCTACAAAGAGGGGCACGTACACTGAGAATGAAGCAAAGGCTACAATGTAGCCATTAAATAATGTGAAAAAATAGTATTTGAATTAACATCATATGCAAAGGTCCCAGGAGAAAGTGTAGGTGGCATTGAGGGAAATTAAAAAATTAGATTTTTTAGAAGATAAAAGCTACAAATAAAAATCAAAGTTCAAAGGGGATTATGAGGTCTTATAAGCCATATTGTTAAGGAATACAGACTAACCCATTAGGAAATTAGTAGTTACTTAAAAGTAACTTAAGGAATATAAGGAAACACACATGATATGTTTTGTGTTTCAAAAAAAAGTGAAAAGAAAATAAAACACTTCAGCATTTTGCTTATAACAATTTGGCTGATCAGATATTCTAAGAAACACGAAGTGCTGGAATCATTGTTTTAAAGGTATAGATGGGATCACAAAGCCTAAGAGAATCTACAGAGGGAAGAGTAACGAACGCTTAAACCAGTAAGTTACCGCAGAAATCCACAGGGGCCCCAGAAACATGAGTCAGTAGCACGCTCTGAGAACAACTCGTCACATAGGAGAAGGAGAGAGCAGTGTGGGAACGTGCAGTCTGAACAGAGACCTCTTCCGTGTCGGGCCAGGCCCACAGCAGGGCTAGAACCTCAGTGTAGCGGAGGGAAAAGGATCCATTCTCTGGTAAAGGGGGCTGCCAAGAAATATTTTGTATCTCAGACTTGGAGTCAGGTTGAGAAACAAAAGAATCGCTACCAAGTATCTTAGTTTTGAGCGGGTATAATTTGGCATGAAATAAGCAGTTAAAAGTTCCTAAGAGACAAGTTACACTTAAAGTTCTCTAAGATGAGTAGTGCCATTGTCTTTCTGACGTAAACAAATGCAAATGCAACCCCCCGCAGGAATCTGTCTACCATACAGGTCGGCTTCATGTCTACGGCAGCTTTCTTGATACGATAATCAGAGGCCGGGACAATGGGCCCATTTAGGCATAGTGCTAAAAGCAAAGAGAGGAAACATAAATAAAAGGAAGACAAACAAAACATTATCAAACAAGAATCCTGTATGCGGCAAACCATCTTGCAAAAATAGAAGGAAAATTAAGACATCCATAAACAAAAACTGGGGGTGCTCCTAACCACTACGAACGTCCTGAAAGAACTCCTGTTCAAGGACTGGTGGCTGTTACACTGTTGAGAAGTCAGGACCATGCAACAGTATCTACAGACTGGTTGCAATGCCTCTAAAACTCCTAACAATGTTTCTTGCAGAAGTAGGAAAATTTATCTTAAAATTCAAATGGATCTTACATGACTCTAAGAAGGCAAAATGATCTTGATAAAAAAAAAAGAACAAAGTTGGAAGGCTCATACTTCCTAAGTTAAAAGCTTATTTGCAAAGTTACTACAAAATAATCAAAATGGTGTGGGACTAGCCTAAAGACAGATATATAGAAAAATGGAAAAAAAAAACAACAACCAAGAAATAAACCCTTGTGTATATGTTCCAATGATTTTTGAAAAGGATTCCAAAACTGTACCATGGAGAAAGGACAGCCTTGTCAACACAAGGTATTAGAAAAACTGACTATCCACATGCGAAAGAATGAAGCTGGATCCCTACCTAACACCATACATAAAAAATTTAAAATGCTGCCCTGGCTGGTGTGGCTCAGTGGATTGAGCGCGGGCTGGGAACCAAGGGGTCCCGGTTCGATTCCCAGTCAGGGCACATGCCTGGGTTGCAGGCCAGGTCCCCAGTGAGGGCCATGTGAGAGGCAACCATACATTGCTGTTTCTCTCCCTCTCTGTCTCCCTCCCTTCTCTTCTAATAATAAATAAAATCTTTAAAAAAAAAATTTAAAATGCACCAAAGACCTAAAGATAAGATCTAAAGTATAAAAGTCATAGAAGAAATCCTATTTAAAAATGGATTGGACAGTGATTCCTTGGATATGACACCAAAGGCAGAGGTAACAAAAGAAAATATAAACAAATTAGATTCATGAAAATTGAAAACTTTTGTACATCAAAGGATACTGTCAGCAGAGTGAAAAACAACATACAGAATGGGAGAAAATATTCACGAGTCATGTATCTGTTGTAGTATTAACATGGAGAGTATACAGAGAATCCCTAAAAACTCAACAGCAAAATAAAACCCAAGCAACCCAGTTCAAAAATGAGCAAAGGGCTTGAATAGGCAATTTTCCCTTAAATTTCCAACTGATACTCTCCTCCAGGCTCTTCCTAGCTTGACTGTCATTTCAAGGCATGGCCAGCTTTGAAAAGCAGTCTCCCAGAGCCTTCCCAGGAGATGACAGATGACTTCTGTCTACCAGCCAAGATTCAGGAGGCAAGAGATAGAGCTTCCTCTCGCCAGGAGAAGTATCAGCAAACTTGTGGCCATCTTTAGGTTGTCAAACATGGCAATGATACAAACCCAGGAGGGAGACCCTACTGGTGGGCACGTGTTGGGACTCAGTTGCATTGCATCACTTCTGCTAACATCCCCTTGGCCAAGTCCAAAGTCAGGGGACGGTTGAGTGCACTCCCCACCAGTGGGAAGAACTGCCAAGTTACATGGTCAAGTCAGGGAAGATAAATATTTGTGGTCAGTAACTCAGTCTACCCCAAGAGCTGCTAGTATCCACTCATCTGCTTTTTTTCCTCTCCCTTCACAATAAACCCCATTCCAAAATGTGCCTCCATATAGTATTGAGGCAGCGGGTGTAACAGGCATTTGGGAACATATCTGCATGGAACAGAGAGGCGTTTGGGCCAGGTTCCAGAGGAGAAGCGTCCTTTTTCCCCATCTATTGGTCACATACTCTAGCTCTGTCAGAGGAGAAAATTGAATGAGCCGCACATGGAAGAAGAGAGTCTTCTTCCAAATGGAGCCGTGTATTCGGCTTCACTTCTTTAAGGTTTCATATGAACTGAATAATCATGTTATTTTCAATAGAAAGTAATTTTAGTCATGAAATGAGGTTTCCTTTCACCAGAGGGAAATGAGAATGGAAAGAGCACAATTTGTAACAATCGCTTTTTAATGGTAATAGAAGTATATTTGGATATATTAATCATGCCCAAATACATACTAGGATATTCAGGAAAAAAAAACACAATTCAGTAACTATGTGTATAATGTGCTACTGTCCCATTAGGAAATAGAAGAGCTTTCAATTAATGCCACGTGT
>PVJI01003664.1:0-102918 GCA_004026765.1 Micronycteris hirsuta
GGTTAAGAATAGTATAGGAAATGTAGAAGCCAAAGAACTTATGTGTATGACCCATGGACAAAAAGTAAAGGGCAGGGAATGGGGGGGGGGCTGCGGAGTGGAGGGGAATAAAGGGGGGAAATGGGACAACTGTTAATAGCATTATCAATAAAATATATTTTTAAAAAATAGGGCAACATGGAAAACATGGAAAACACATTCCTTATGATTTCAAGTCATTTTCTTTATTAAATTCTATATATTTTAATCCAAAAAAATGTTTCCTTTAACTCCAATTCCTAAGCCTTATTTGACATATTAAAAAAAAAAAAAAATGAGCCCAGCTGGTATAGCTCAGTGGATTGAGCGCGGGCTGGGAACCAGAGGGTCCTGGTTCGATTCCCAGTCAGGGCACATGCCTGGGTTGCGGGCCAGGTCCCCAATGAGGGCTATGTGAGAGGCAACCATACATTGCTCTTTCTCCCTCCCTTCTCCTCTCTCTGAAAATAAATAAATAAAATCTTAAAAAAAAAAAAAAAAATGAGCCCTGGCTGGTGTAGCTCAGCGGATTGAGCGCCGGCTGGGAACCAAAGGGTCCCGGTTTGATTCCCAGTCAGGGCACATGCCTGGGTTTCAGGCCAGGTCCCCAGTGAGGGCCATGTGAGAGGCAACCATACACTGTTGTTTCTCTCCCTCTCTCCCTCCCTTCCCCTTCTCCCTCCCTTACCCCTCTCTAAAATAAATAAATAAATAAAGTCTTTAAAATAAAAAAAAAATCAATTTTTGACCTTCAGATAGCTTTAAATCTTTAACTATAAAATTAGGAAGGAAAATCCTTCCAAGCTTCCTTTAATATTTGCACGCCTACCATGTGTGGCATAACATCACATACGAGATGAAACAAGAATGCCTACTTTGAGTCGGGCACTAAACACCAGCAAGCATGGTTTTTAACACAACACACAACGTGGCTGGCTTAAATTTTCTTAATCTAAAAGTTCTGGTATCTTAATAAGTAGTAGCAATCATCTGATAGCCAAATCAAAAATATTAAAAGGAATGAGGTAAAGCCATACAGTGTTCCCCAAAGTAGGAAGAGTACCTGTAATAAAAGTGATGGGTAGGACCCAGAAATATTATCAAAAGTTCCCCAATTACAAGAGAAGCAGGCCAAGAGCAAAAGTCTCCTGGTCACTCTTCAGAGAGGTCAGATCCTCTTGTTATCAGGAAGGTAAGAGTGTTTAAACAGAATATACAGTAAGTGAACGATTCAAGTTGCTGGAGCATTGTTTTTCTTTAGAGAAACAGCAACGTAAAACTAGACAGAACTATAACTGTGTGGATTTTAAGTAATTTGCCTCTTTCTGCATTCAAGCTTAAGTCCTTGTCTCTTACATTTCCCCATTTAGTCGTCTTTTTCCTCATTCCTAGCTAAATATCAAAACATGTTTCCATATTTCCTTCTTTTC
The DNA here is from genome assembly GCA_004026765.1 of Micronycteris hirsuta. Classification (NCBI taxonomy): domain Eukaryota; kingdom Metazoa; phylum Chordata; class Mammalia; order Chiroptera; family Phyllostomidae; genus Micronycteris; species Micronycteris hirsuta. The sequence goes on from PVJI01003664.1 coordinate 1,449, forward strand.
TTCAACCCTTTTCTAAGTTTGTATTTGAAAATCGGCCCGAATAGTCTGACTCTAGGCACAAATTGCGTTCTTCTAGCCCTAGTTAAATGGTAAGTAATATAAAGACAGGTGGAAAATAGAAACACAAGTTGGTTATCTGCAAAGTGTCCATAGTAAAGATGAAGGGGATTATTCTCCGACACATAAAATGAGTATAAAATAAATTACCAAATCTACTGTAAGGGCGCTTCTTAATGCTACAGATCTAAAGTTAGTTCTTCTAAGAAAGTCTGGAGGATTTTGACTTGAAGCAAAAGTGAACTTTCTGGACGATGGAATTATTAATTTCTATTTGTATTTTTCTCAGCATTTTTTTCCTAGTCGTCAGATGGGAGGGGTTGGGGCAGTGAGAGGGCACTGAGGCGAAAAGCCACTGCAGAAAAGTGTGCAGGCCAAATACAAGGAAGTCAACCTTTATCAGTCTGGATTCAGTGTCCCCTTAGTATTCTAGACCAGGGAAACTCGCAGCCAGTCACCTAAAGCAGGTCCCGCCTTTTTCCAGCATTTCCCCTCCTCAGACAGGGAACAGGAGCGCCAGCCCGGGAACCACAGCCGGAAAACGACGCGCGCGGCACTCTGGGAGCGGAAGAAAAGGGCGGCGCGGCGGCGGCCGGACCGGAAGAGGAGGAGCTGGGCCTGGAGGATCAGCGAGAGTCTCTGGTGCTGTGGCTGTCTGAGTTTGCGGGTCGCGGAGCGGAGCCTGGCAGGCGGGGTGTGTCGCGATGCCGGAGCTGGCGGTGCAGAAGGTGGTGGTCCACCCCCTGGTGCTGCTCAGTGTGGTGGATCATTTCAACCGGTGAGCGGGCGGCGCGAGGCGGCTTAGTGGGACCGGTGGCACCTTCACTGCTGAGTCACGGGCGCTCTGGGAAAGGCGCAGCGGCCGCGGGAGAGCTGACGGGTGGAGGGCAGCCCTGCTTCGCGGAGGAACCCAGACCAGTCTCGGTGCTGAAAGCCCAGAACACCCAGCACCGTCCCCCGACCCCAGCAGGCACTCCGGGGCATAGGCTGCCCATTTCTTTTACCCCATCCCGTACGCTGCCAGAGTATAGGGGGGCAGCTTTCGATTGGTCCTGATCCCCCAAGCCTCGTGCTCAGCTGTCACCTCAACCGATCCTTTTAACCTAAAAGACTAGGTGTCTCGTAGGAAAGCCCTTCAGATTCTAAATTAAGTGCCTTTGAAGGATGTCACGAAAATTCTGGTCTTAGCCCCCTGGAAGAACTGTAGTTAAAATTTGTGAAAGTTTCTAAGCAGGAGCCTGGTTTAACGATAGCACAAAACGTACATGAGGGTGTCAAAAAATTTTTTTTGAGTGAGATCAGTTGGAGACTTTGGCATTAATGAATAAGATAAAACATCCACAGATGTTTCTCCCGCCTTCCCTTGTTTTGAAGTTGTTCATCCCGCTGGACCTGTTACACGTGTTATAAGTTTTACAAGATAATTACTTGAATTGGCAAATGTGAAGACCCAGTTGGGAGCATCTGCTGTAGAGTCACAGTTTTTATTAAGGCAGCTCATTCTCTCGCATCTTGCTTTGTACAATTCCTAATTGAGAACCAAAAACAAACTTCGTGATGTTTAGGGTCCCCAGTTAAGTTCCATTGCTTTGTAGGACCCTCAGCCTAACAGGATATGTTTACTTTCCCACTGTACAGTAATTACTGTTTTTCTCCCATAGGATACTAGAGACAGTCACTATTTAAGTTCTGTTCAGTAAAGTCAACAAACTGTAAACTTTTGTAAAATGGGTTTTTGTAGACCAAAAGAAAAGCCAGTAAGTGTGGAAGTTAACATTGAAGTGTGGAACCGATGCCTAAGATTTCAAAAAAATCAGGACCACCAGGGATACAGAATCCTTAACTTTGTTTGATACAGAGCCCAAACTTAGTAAATATTCATAAATTTGCCAAACCATGTGATTCAGTTAAACCAATGTGAAGCCCTGCCACTGCTGGGGAATCATAGTTAATTCACAGTGGCTTATCTTTCCCTTGGACATAGAGTTGTACTGTGTCTGTGTCTCACTTGCTACACTTTTAGCTCTTTAAGACAAAATCACTGTGCTTTGATATGGAGATAGACATTCTGAAGTAAAATCTTATTCATTTAGCCCTGCTCTCAGGGTGATTAGTCACCAGCTCACTTCTGACTTCTTTCCATTTAAACCGTCAGAAAGACCACAAATGACATACATGTGCCTCCGGGTCAGAATCACTTTCTGAGCCCCTACCTGGTTCAAAGAGTTATAACATCTAGTGAGGATTGTTAACATGGAATATATATACCAGAGAACAGTTATCATCAAGCTGGGCCATAAAACTGGTTCTACTTTAGCATCTTTATCCCTGAAAAGATTCATGGGTAGGGAAGGTGAGGAAAGTTTGAAGGAGAAATGTAAGCTGCAACAGAAAAAGTTAAATGTGGGAGCATAACTTAAATGTGTTTTTCAAACGCCAACCAAATAACATTTTAAAACTTTTGGAATGAGGAGAGTTTATATTTTCTCCATTTTAAATTTCTATAAAGTTTGAGATTTTTCCAAACTTGTATTATTTGGCAGTTAACAGTAAAAACTGCCAGTGTACAAAGTTCATTAATTACTCATTTATTAGAATTTAATATCAAGGACTAGCGTAATTATTACATTTGTTCAGTGGTATTAGTTCCCAGGTAAACTCACTCAGTTGTATCTGTACCATAATATTTCCTGTTGAGTATCTAATTGTTGGAATATCTTCTGAGTTGACCTTCTGCTTTTTCTTTCAGAATAGGCAAGGTTGGAAACCAGAAGCGTGTTGTCGGTGTGCTTTTGGGGTCATGGCAAAAGAAAGTACTTGATGTATCCAACAGTTTTGCAGGTAAAAGACAAATTTTACATTTTCCAAGCACAGTTTAAATGTTGGTTAACTTAAAATAAAAAAGACCCTGGCTGGACCCTGTTCAGTGGATTGAGTGTGGGCCTGCGGACCAAAGGGCTGCCAGTTTGATTCCCAGTCAGGGCACATGCCTGGGTTGCAGGCCACGTCCCCAGTTGGGGGTGTGGGAAAGACAATCACACATTGATGATTCTTTCCCTCTCTTTCTCCCTTCCCCCCTCTCTAAAAATAAATAAATAAAATCTTTTAAAAAAAGAAAGAAACTTTTTGTGTTTTCCATTTTTTTACTACAACCCATGATTCTAATTAAGAATTGTTGTGGTATAAAAAGGGAGGCTAAAAGCTACCCACTGGAGTGGATAATAAACATAGTCTCTATTGCAGCTGCCCATCTCTGCTGTTACAGTGCAGAAGCACCATAGAGAGTATGTAGACAAATGAGTGGCAGTAGTCTCGTAAAACTTAATTTATAAAAATAGATAATTGGTGTAGTTTGTAAACCCATGCACTAACTATTAACCATGGTTATGAGTTAGCAAGCAGGAGATAGAAACCACAGCCCTTTTATTCTGTTTCTTGAATCTTTACTAGAACATATCAATGTATTTTATGATTAAAGCAACAAAAACAAAAAAATAATTGTTGGCACGACCCTGACTAGAGGTAACTAACTCCAATATCTAAAAGGACCAGACGGTAATGTAATTTGCCAAATGGGAACCATTAGAATGAAGGGGCTTTTAGCAAATTGAAGAACATGTCCTTTTTAAAGGAGTTAGCTTCTATGTGGCTCTAGCCGGTTGTTGGCAGATCTTCTGATTTTTCAAAAGAAGCTGGAAGTCTGGGTTTTTACATGAAATCTCCCAGTTTTTAATGAGAGCAACTCAGAAATAATTTTAATACTATGCTGGACAAACCACCTACGTGGATCAGATCTGGCCTAGGGGTCTCCAGTTTCAACCTGTGCTCTAGAGTTCTACCTGGCACCCTAAACTAAATCTTTTTTTTTTCCTTTTTAGTCCCTTTTGATGAAGATGACAAAGATGATTCTGTCTGGTTTTTAGACCATGATTACTTGGAAAACATGTATGGAATGTTTAAGAAGGTCAATGGTATGTCTTGATTTTTTTTTAAAGAAGGTGTTGTGGCATTGATGTGTATGTAACACTTTTTTATTTTTTAAGTATTACCTTTCTTTGTTTTAATGTCAGGATCCTTTTCTCAGCTAGACTTAAGTAAGACTAATGGTAGCAGAAGAATGAGGTGGGGTAAGTGAGAAACTGGAATACCAATTTAAGACCACCTAACTTTTGGGAGAGAGAGCTAGCTCCTCTGCAGCAGAAAACTAAAAAACTATTAAATAAAATCCACCTGCCCTTAGAGCTTTAGTACCACCAGGATAAATGCATTTCTCCATCATGTGTATCATTTTCATTTTATTTCATTACAGCAATCACATTGCTTTGGAAATGTTTATTCCTGTAACACAGCTGCAGTCTATGTGACATGCACCTGCATGTATTTATATATTGCCTTAGAATTATTTGCTAGCTGCTGTCATGTTTGGAAGGTCTCCTAAACTAGTCTGAGATGTGGATGTCTCAGGACTTCCCTTGCTGCTTACTTCTGAGAATTCTTTTGTTGAGTTTTAGATTTTATAAGTCAAGTTTTAAAATAGATGTCTTGAGTTCTGCAAAGGTAGAGAACGTAACAGCTGGAGTTCTTACCCTTTCTGAGGGAATTACATAGGTCTGCATGTAACAATTCAAACCCACTTAATTTTTTCCCTTCCCAGCCAGAGAAAGAATAGTTGGGTGGTACCACACAGGCCCTAAACTACACAAGAATGACATCGCCATCAATGAACTCATGAAAAGATACTGCCCTAACTCAGTGAGTGCACTCTGCCTTTAAAATTCTTGAATGATAATCTTTGCCAGTTTACATAAGAAAGAGCATCCTAAGAAGGGTAGCAAATCATTTCACTACTTTTTTTCTGTAAGCTTGTATTAATTTATACTGTTTTGTGTAGTATACAATAAGCCAATATGTTTAATAAATAACAGTAAACAGCTACTAAATGCCAGGTGTATAAGTTATCTTTCTTAATCCCCTCGGTAACTGTATCAGGCTGTTATCCTTTTTACTATGAGAAAGCTGAGGTTTAAAATGGTTAGAAGGTCTCGTAGATGGTGAGGCTGGGATTAAAATGTTGGCTGTCTTAGCTCTGATTCCCTTGTGCTTGATCACTATATTATACTACCTCTGAGCTCGTTAATTAATGAGGTGAAGAATAGAACAAATGATGAGATAATTTAAATATAAATGCATTTTGCTGAAAATTCTGGCTCATGTCTGATTGAATAAAATTCCTTCAGTACTCATGATCAGAAGAATGGCTGCAGTTATTCCTGTGTACCCAGTGTAAGGTAGTTTGCTAAGATGTGTTTTTCTGCAAGGTATTAGTCATCATTGACGTGAAGCCAAAGGACCTGGGACTGCCCACAGAAGCATATATTTCAGTGGAAGAAGTTCATGATGTAAGTCATCTTGCTATGCACCTTAAATAGATTTGCTATTCATTGGGCAGTTGTTCGGGGTTTATTTCTTTGTTTTTGTTGCATTTTCAAGACAACAAATCTTCTCTATATAACAAAGAGAAGGTTGTTGATTTCTGTTAAGTTTGATATTACATCATTTTTCCTTTCGAGTGTTTGAATAGGCACATTTTAGAAATTAAAAGACCTTAGAAATCTAGCCCTGGTTGGTGTGGCTCAGTGGATTGAGTGCCAGCTTGCAAACCAAAGGGTCACTGTTTTAATTCCCAGTCAGGGCACATGCCTGGGTTGCAGGCCAGTTTCCCAGCAGGGGGCCCTGGAGAGGCAAATTGATGTTTCTCTCTTTCCCTCTCTTTCTCCCTCCCTGCCTCTCTCTAAAAATAAATAAATAAAATCTTTAAAAAAGAAAGAGAGAACAAAAGAAATCTAAAATCCCTTTTTATAAATGAAATTGAGGCCCCAAGTAGTCAAATGATTTCCCAGAGATATTCACAGCAAGTGAGTGCAGAAATGCAGAGCCTGGTGAGCTTAGCCCTAAACTAGTACCCTTTCTACTCTTGGGCACCCTCTGGGCTGATATTCCTTTCTCCTTGAAGATTTTTAATCCCTACAGACTAGACCATAGGTTTTGAAATAGAGGTCAGAGCTACCTGGAGCTAGATGGAAAAACCCGTCTGTGTGAGTTGACACCTGAATACTCAGCCACTGCATCCAGTACCTGCTCTTGGGTTCATTAGCTTGTGCTGTAGGTGTAGACATAAAGAGTTCCCAGCATATGTCTTTTCTCTATTTCCACGAAAATTGAACTTCGATTCTAGGCTAGGATTTGAGGTGAAAAATGTGTTTTGTTAGGAGCATAAAATATTTGCACTTAGGGTGTGCAGATAGCTTAATCTTGAATTTCCAAACTCAAGCCTAAGGGATACATTAAAGTTTATCTTTAGATTCAGATATGTAGCATTTATCTTTATATTCAGTTTTTAAATCTGGAAAAAGATGTATTAGGTTAGCTTTCTGCAAATATTCCTTGCACTGAGCTCTGTCCTCCTGTGTGTCTTTTGCCTTTCTGCCTGGGAGCTTAGATCCCAATCTATTGTCTAGGAAAAGGAATGAAGTCCGTCTTTCATTCCTGTCTTGATTCAGTTGTTTTTAAGTTAATCTTTTTAAAAAGATTTTATTTACTTATTCATAGAGAGAGGGGAAGGGAGGGAGAAGAAGAGGGAGAGAAAAATTGATGTGAGAGAGAAACATCTCAGTTGCCCCTTGCAGGCCCCCAACCAGGAGCCTGGCCCATGACCCAGTCATGTGCCCTGACCGGGAATCAAACCAACGACCTTTTGATTTGTAGGAAGATGCCCAACCCACTGAGTCACACCAGTCAGGGCTGTTTTCACATTAATCTTTACTGTGCCTCTTTGAAAAGGAGTCTGAGACGGCTTAAACACTCGTGTGCATGAGTATACACATACCAATGAAGCAAAATTTTAAATAGTGTACAGAGGAGACATAAGGGTCATTTATAAGATGAAGCCAGGGAAAAAATAGTACCTGAAAAGGCCATGATGTTCTCAAGATTGTTCAGGGCTCTGGCCATCCTAGCATACAAAGCCAAGAGGAAAATTGCATTGGCAGGATTCACACTGTCCTGGATAAAATAATAACAGCTAAAGTTTATACCACTTGGTAGAAGTTAAGTGACTTACCCAAGATCCTGCAGCTCCCTTATCACATGCATGGCAGAGCCACACTTGGAATCCAGGCAGTCTGGCTCTAGATCTGAGAAAATTCTCTCCAGTCCCATCTGGAAGTCACTAGGTGGTGCAGTGAACCACATCCCTGGGCAAATCCTTTGATAAATTCAGGCCACCAGAAATCCAGTTGTTTCACTGCATCATTTTGGTGCTCTGGTTTTATTTGATCCAAGGGACAATAGATGGTTAAAATTTATTTTTCTGACATGAGCTTGCCTCAAATATAGATAACTCTGTATACTGCCTTTTCTAGAAAAGAACTATATATAATAATTTAAAAATCAGCCAATCCCTAATTCCCCACTGTGGAATTCAGAGGATTATCAAGACTTTCCTCAGAAACAAGCTAATGATGCCCAGCAGACTTTGTTGCTGAGCAGGGCCACTGTGATGTTAGCTTAGAAGACTAACTGAGCTTTTGAAGCAAACCTTACCTACCCTTGCCATGGAAAACCCAGTGATGCACCCATGAAGTGATTCAACTTAAAGCAGGGGGATCAGGGTGAGGAAAGGACATGCGCCAGTTTATTTGAAGGTAAATAATTATAGTTAAGCCTTCTCTCCCAGGATGGAACCCCAACCTCAAAAACATTTGAGCACGTGACCAGTGAAATTGGAGCAGAGGAAGCTGAAGAAGTTGGAGTCGAACACTTGTTACGGTGAGACTTAGGACGGCATCAGAATCATAAGCAGCCCAGGAGGCTGCTCAGTATAAGGGAGAGAGGTGTATCAGGAGTACAGCGACCCGGGTTCTAGGCCTGGATTGTCTCTAAAGTGTCTTATGATTTATGACTCTGTGGACAGTACACCTTGTGACAGGAACGGCATGTAAAGTAAGTATAGGCATGTGCTCTTCCAGGAGATTTCCCTAGCTGGTTTTCTGCATTCAACTTGGGATCGATTTTATTTTAAAATACTCTACATATATAACCCTGATTTATTCAAAAATATCATTTTCTCAATAAGATTCCTTTAAGCTCAAAAAAGTTACTACTGACTAATTTAAATTTCATGCAACATCATATAGATGCAGGTGAAGAAAATGCTACCCTTTGTTAGGGAAGTTGGGGGGTGGTTGTCTTTTTTAAGTGAAAATAATTTCATTTTAGTTCTTTTAAAAATGCCCTCTGATGAGAAAAATAAAATATATGCCTCCCAATGAAAACATTAAAATTAAGGCAATTTATACTTAGATCCTTGCAAAATGGAGAGATAATGTTTTTCTTTTGAAAACTTGCCCCTCAAAGCTGGGTATTTCCTTAGAATGTGAGACACTATGAGGTAATACAGTAAGTACACTGATGTTTTTTCCCTCCCTGTCCTGTGGGTCATTTCAGAGACATCAAGGACACTACTGTGGGCACTCTTTCCCAGCGAATCACAAACCAGGTGCATGGTTTAAAGGGACTGAACTCCAAGCTTCTGGATATCAGGAGCTACCTGGAGAAGGTGGCCACAGGCAAGCTGCCCATCAACCACCAAATCATCTACCAGCTGCAGGATGTCTTCAACCTGCTGCCAGACGTCAGCCTGCAGGAGTTTGTCAAGGCCTTTTACCTAAAGACCAACGACCAGATGGTTGTGGTGTATTTGGCTTCCCTGATCCGTTCTGTGGTCGCCCTGCACAACCTCATCAACAACAAGATTGCCAACCGGGATGCAGAGAAGAAGGAAGGGCAGGAAAAAGAAGAGAGCAAAAAGGATAGAAAAGATGACAAGGAGAAAGATAAGGAAAAGAGTGATGTAAAGAAAGAAGAGAAAAAGGAGAAAAAATAAAGCATGTAGCTTTTTAATTTGTAAATTAAAATCATATAAACTAACTTGTGTGCTGCCAGAGGGTTCTTTTCATTTTAACTGCTTGTTAAAAAGCTGCATTGATAAGAACTCTCTGCCTCAGGTCTCTCTCGCTGTGGCATTACATGGAAGTGAATGAATAGAAGGACTGATCTTGTACCTAAACTGCGGCCTAGGCCGCCAGGAGTTGGGGATATGACCCCTCAGACTTCAGATTGTGTGACGAAAGTGAAGAGAAGTAAACATTTTTGATACTCTTCTTTCTTTTATCTGTAAAACCAGGAGTTGAAATTTCCCCATCTCAAAGACTCTTGGGGGTCTGTTTCTGGCAGTTTGCAAAATTACTAAATGGAATGCATGAATTCCGAAAGTGCTCTGCCTCGAACACCTCAAGTTCTGACCTTCTGAGCTCCGTTGGGAATACCACACCACGGGACTTTTGGACTCGTAGCTCTGGCATTCTCAGGGCTTGGGATCCATCTCCATGTATTATTTACCTTCAAAGACAATTAAATGGCTTGGTTTTTAAGTCTGGTGTTCTAGTCGTTTTTGACTGTGGGAGTGGCACTCTGCTGTATTCAGAAGCAGCCAAAAACAGCTTTTAGTTGAAGCTGCCTTAAAGCATTGTTTTAGACTTGGAATCCTTTATGAAAGAGAATCTTATTCCTTTAAAACCAGCCTGCTGTAGTGAGGAGAGCGCTCTGCTGAGCCTAGAAGACCTGGGTCCCACTTTGTGTCTCACGTGTCCCACCTGTGAGGTTCCTAGAGCAGTTTTTCCTAAGGGACACCCAGTCACTACTGCAGTAGGTCTGAGCACATCAGACCACCAGGTTAACAGGGATGTGACTGAGGATGGAACAAAGTTCCCCCAAAATGAGTGCTCAGGGCTCCTCCTGGAACAAATTAAATAAGGTACTTGGTCATTTGACATACAGTAGTCACTTGGATATTAATTTCCTTCCTTGAGCACTTAAAGTTCTAATGTACCATCTGGGTTACCAATGTCCAAAGACAGGAACACAATAAAAAAGTACTACAACTAAGTCTCTTAAGTCACTTCATAATAGTACACTTTAACAGTGCCGATTTTTATTACACAGGCCTGCCAAAAAGAACTAGTTAGTGGGAATTTAAGGGTCAATAATCTGATGTATAACCAAGCTTTTATTTTACATGAATAGAAGCATGCCCAGATGAGGGTTTACTTGAAGGTTCAGTAAAATTCTGAGGTGAAAAGGGATGGTAAAGGAAGAACTATAGACAATCGAGTTTGTTAATGACAGTCAAAAATCAGATGTCTGTGCATCTATCTAACCAAGTAAAAAAGTTGAAACATGTAGTTCAAAGCTTATGTATTTAAAGTCACAGGAGTGTTAAAGCTTTTGCAATCTGGTTGTCATGTTCATAACAGATTGATAAGAGAGAGGAAAGCTGGAACATTACCTCCAGGGCTGGGCAGGAAGGAGCCAGGATGCAGTGGTTTCAGGTGGGAAGAATTAAAATGTCACCCCAAGGAGGGGATCCTTTACATAAGTGTCAGGTGGCAATCATGCCACATAGGATTCAGGTCTGCCTTCAGTAGTACAATTTGGACTTTAAAAGCTTTCCAGGGTCTACCTGTAATACCACTGGCTTTTAAATTTGCCACCTTTTGATAAGTTGGAATGAGCATCTAAAAACGAGAATACCAAGGCCTTATGCTTAATAGTTTGACACGTAGATAGGCAAAATTGGTTTCTACCTTCCTAACACGATCCTCAGTTCTTCTAACAAAAAGCTTATAGCTTCAAGAGACTTGGGCTCCTTTTCTAAGGCAAAGCTGCTGCCATCCTGTATAAAGGTGAGCATCGTGAGGCTCATGATGGAAGAAGTCTTGCTTCAATCTGACTGGACTATGAAACCCATGACCCTCACCTAAAATGAAACTTTGCATTTGTATAGCCTGGTAGTCTCAAGATGAGATTTCTAAACTACTTTTATTAGTTTGAAAACACTGGAAACAACCCTGGGAAAAGTCTGATCCCAAGTCTGTATCTCATCTATAGTTGTAAAATTACCCTCACTTTCACTTCCAAAGACCAGAACGCATCGTTAGACTGGCTGCTTCTGCTACCCACAGAGACAACGGTGTTTATTCCTCACTGACTTTGTTGGATGACTATCATGTGAAATTTCCCTGAACTTACAGGAACAGCTTTGAGCCAACTAATTAGTTAAATGTTATTTAATTTTGCTCAGACCATTAGTCAATAAAGGGACAAAAGGGAAGTAACCTGCCTGAGAGGTTACCATATTACTTCTCCAATGTGCCAGATGCAAAGTAAACCTTTCCAGCTGGAATTAGCAGCCCCAGAATCTTTGATTTCTAAAGGACCCCCTCCAGCTATGAGAATTCAACTACATACAGTTACTTTCACTTCAATTAAATGACAACACAGGTCCTCCTAAAATAATGAAATATCCCAATTGCTGGGAAGTTATAAACAAGCCTTTTATTCTACCACTTTCCTACAAAAAGTATCTATAAATCAGAGAAATAAGTCTTGAGAACGAATCAGGGTTGACTACAACACACTAACAAACTCCATCTGCCCCCATCCCAGGAAATAGGAAGGAAATGGGGCCTGTTGAGAAGGCAGAGAACATTTGATTCATGTGACGCACAAGAGAAGATTTCTACAACTTCCCTAAACAAACACACTCCAAATTATATGTAATACAGGCAAGCACTGACGCGCATAGCTCTATGCCTTCAACTCGGCGTCATCTATATTTGCCTAGGAGCTACAAAGAATTGAAGTCTTTCCAAAAATATTAATGGGTATTCTTGTTGTGGAGTAGGTAGAAAGAGAAAGGGACTGAGAAAGGGAAATAGAGGTGAGGAAAGAAAATAGAGAAAAGAATGGAAGAAAGACTATAGAAGTTAACATGTTTCCAGGGCCAAATCAAGAGAAACCTTTAAGCATTCCTCTTTCGAGCCAATCTGTTCTTTGACGCTAGATGGCACCATTGTCTAATCTCCTCTCTTGGCAAGAGATACATTTGATTACCAGTTCAACATAAAATTGGGAAAGCTTCCCCCAAAGTCGCTTCCAGTCACTTCTGCTTTTGATTGCAGCCATCCAGGCAAGATTCTGAAGGAAGCTGGAGAGTTGCATAGGTGCAAAAACACTGGGTGAAGTTGCCATACACCTGTTTGCTGTACTCCACCCATGCTACTTGGACAATGAATATACAAGGTTTTCTCTGCCCTTCGCATAGCTCCTGCTTTCATTTCCCTCACTGCTGATACCACTACTGATTTCTTTAAAGACAGTTTTCAGTAGCATGCTAGTAAATGTGTAACAACCAGTTCTCAAAAAAGGAGGGGTTGATTCGTAGCCTCTGCCGATTTCCCTGGTGTAAACCACTGTGGCTGACTTCAACACAGCAGCATGAGTTGGGAAGAGATGCACAGTAGACAGCACTGTACACTATCACCTAACTTTGGGTACCATAGATTAAAATACCTCAAGAACACACGCAGTAGATAGTAAAATATAGTAAAATAACAAGGATATGATGCAATTTGACTGTTAACTTTTTAGGTATAATTTATGTCATTGTAAATTTATACAATTTGCCTACTGCATTAGAATCTCTGGGAAGTTGTGTTTTTAAGATGCCCTCCATGCAGCTCCTGCACACACGGATGGGAGAGAACCTTTATTGTGACGTAGACAAATCTGTCAATCTTTTGCCCTATGGTTACCACTCTGTAGATCACACTGGAGTCCTTTCCCAGCTCAAGATATCTTCTTATACATGCACATCTATTACATGCCACAGAACATCTTCCTTCCCAGCACCCATGTCTGACCTCTATCTATATGCTACAGCTAAAATCTGGTCAATAATAACAGAATCAGTTCATCTTTAACCAAAATAGCCAATGCAGGTCCTTAGTTCATCGGTTGTCCCCTTTCCTCATTTTCAACCCTGGTGTCATCCCTACCTGTTACCACTCAGCATATAAAGACTCAGTTCTCTCCCATCTCACAGCCCTGCATTCTGCATCCTCGACTGTAGCCCTCTCTCTGTCCTTCTCCCAGTTAACTTCAGCAATAGCCATCTGTGTTTGCTGCCTTTTCTCCTTTACCTTCCAGGCATGCCTTTAACCTTATGCAGCCTGGCTTTACCCCCCACCACTCCACGAACAGTGCTCACCAAAGTCACCAATGGCTTTCACTCCAAAGGGTCCACAGGTGACTCTTCTCCACCCTGACCTTGCTGGACTTGATCTCTAAAGGCTTCTGTCATGACACTCATCCCTGTTTCTCTTGGACCTTCTTGGTCCCCTTTTTCTCATTTTCCTTTGAAGCTTCATCTCATTCAACGTATCACATATATTTTTTTAAATCCTCAATCTATTCAGTATTTGATACCTTTAATTCCAATACTTGTTCCATCCCACCCACTCACCCAGAATTTGGGAGTCATACTGCTCACCTGCTCACCTTCAGCCTCTGTTTAGTTCCCTCTTCGTCCTGCCATGGGGACCGACTCTGACAGCCCCACCGACATTCATACATTCATCTATCTCCGCTCTTCTGTGGCGAGGGTTGCCTGCCTGCATTTCCTACTTACTTTCTCACCTTCCCTCTGCTCCTAATTCTGTTCTCACACTAGAAGCACTTAGCTGGAGGATGAACCTCGTTTCATGACACTATCACCATCATTGACTTTTAGGGCCCCTTTCTTGATACTGTTCACCTTTATCCAGATCCCCACTACCACTGTAACCCCCCCCACACACACACACACCATACTTACACAACTGGTAGACACTTACGTGGGCTTAATCATTGTTCTTAGATATGGATTGATCCTGGGAGAATATGCAGTATAACTGCATCTGCATGTGTTTTGATTTATTTCTTTAAATCTCTCTTTCCTAGCCTACCCTTTTAATTCAAAACATTTTAAAGATCTATCCTCATTGCTATATTGATAGACCTGCTCAGGTTATAACTGTTAACTGCTCATAGTAGAGGTAATCTACATGTTTCTCAAATCCCATTTCATAGCCCTCGTTCTTGGACATACCACAAACTATACCTCCCATCTATTCTGTTAGAGTGGGTCATGAGGCTGGCCCTAGACAATGAAGAGAAGTGAGTGGGCACAGGCAGTGAAAAGCCCCTGCTGTCTGTATCTTCCCGTGCCATGGCAATAGAGGAGGGGCATGTTGGAATCCACCATCACCTGCCAATCTCATGCATACCACTCCTGCTCATCCTCCCTCCGTGTTCAGCCACACCAGCCTCCGCAGTTTCTGGGACATGCCCGTCTCCCACTCAGGCCGTTGCACCTGATGGGCCCAACCATGGACGTGGCTCTTGGCTTGACTGGCTCCTTATCTTTCAGGTCTCTAGGCTGTAACACCTCTTAAGAGGCAGTTTCCCTAAAGCTCTATCTAAAATAGACCCATTTGCCCTATTTTACAACGCTTTCCCGTATTCTTCTCTTGTCACAGTCATCCAGGGTGCAGCATGGCAACTATACCTAATAATACTGTAGCATATACTTGAAAGTTGCTAAGAAAGATCTTAAATGTTCTCACCACAACACAGCCTTAAAAGTTCTCAACAACAGCCCTGGCTGGTGTCGTTCAGTGGATTGAGCGCCAGCCTGCAAAACGAAGCATTGCCAGTTTAATTCTGTCAGGGCACATGCCTGGGTTGTGGGCCAGGTCCCCAGTGGGGGGTGTGCGAGAGGCAACTTACACAATGATGTTTCTCTCCCTTTCTTTCTCCTTCCCTTCCCCTCTCTAAAAATAAATAAATAAAATCTTTTTTTTTAAAGTTTTCAACAACAAACAAAATGGCAATTATGTGAGGTGATGGATGTGTTAACTCACCTTATTGTGACAATCATTTCTCAATATATGTACATGCATCACATTGTCACACTGTATTCCTTAAACTTATACAACATTCTATGTCGATTATGTTTCAACAAAACTGGAAAAGTTATTTATTCAGGGGCTTCCGTTGCCCGGTGGCACACGACTGCTCCCCACGGGGTGCGTGCCCTGTCGGAGAGCAGGGATGGGTAAGAGTCAAAGTGTGATGCACAAGCTACTTCTCCCTACCCCTCACACTCTGTATTTTTACCAACGTGGACCAAATACAAGGAGTTGGCAAACCACCATGACGATAAAATCCAAAAGTTCAAGGGTGAAATGACCTTTCCCAGAAGAAATAACGCCTCCAAACCCAGGGCCCACCAGAGCCCAGCACCCGTGAGGAGGCTGCTGCTGAGGCGGGAGCTGTGCCTCTCGCGCCGACCTCAGCCGGAGCCCCGGAGCTGCAGAGGCCGTCTGTCCTTCGGGCTAATTTACTGCTGTAACGGCACCACCTACTTCGCTGTTCACCCTGTAATTGCACAGGAAATGGACCCAAAACTGTCCTTGAGAGACTGGACATGACTCTTGCCAACTGGGTTTGGCTGGAGGCCCAGACAAGCACTAATGACATCTCAAGGCAGAGTGCCGCCGTCGCAGGCTGGGCCAGACTCGAGGCCCCGAGACTGTCAGTGCTGCGTCAGGCTGTGGGCTGGGGGCAAGGATGGAAACTCCTCCCACCTCCGGTACTTCTTTCCGCAAGAAAAGGAGCAAGAGTGGTACTAGTACCTTTCTGCCTATATTCCTGGTTTAGAGTGATGCTTTTCATCTAAAGATCATCTTCGCGCCATGGCTCTTCCATTTATTAACACTCATGGCCACATGCAGAACCAAGCACGGAAGAGATGCTAATCCAAAAATATTTAAGCTGACCTAAGATCGCGCACTAGTTTTCTACTGCTGCACAACAAATTACCATGCACCTCAGCAACTTCACACACATTATTACCTCCCAGTCTCAGTGGGTCGGGAACCTGGCACAGACTAGCTGCGTCCTCCACTCAGGGGTTCACAGGTGTCAATCAAAGTGTCAGCCGGTCGCAGGCATCTCAGGGCTCCATGCACAGGTGGTCGTTGGCAGGCTTCGATTCCTCGTGGGCTGTTGGCTGAGGGCCTCGGTCCCCCACTGGTTGTTGACAGGAAGCTGCCCTCAGCCCCTTGCCACATGGGCCTTTCTAGCAGCTTGCTTCATCAAAGTGCACAAGCAGAGAAGGCAATGGAGAGTTATATAGCAAGTAGTAGGTCACAATCTTTTGTAATTTAGTCACAGAAGTGACAGCCCATCACCTCTGCCATATTCAATTGGTTAGAAGCAAATCACTAGCCCAGCCCCCCTCAAAGAGAGGAGGGGATTACACAAGGAGGGTGTGAATACCAAGGGGGGGGGGGTCGTGGGGTGGGATGGGCACATGGGAACTCTGCCTCTCACAGACAGGAACAAGAATTTACCGCGGAGGGTAATCCATAGTAGGCTACTGTGTGTTTTCTTTTTTCATTTCAGTGCCTAATTACTGTCTTAGAAGAAAAACAATGTTAGTAGAAAAATGCAGAAGTAAAACATCTCTCTTATTTATAATCAGGACTACCTACTACCAGCACTGCTCTGGAGATAACAAAGCAAACTTAGGAACTTTCTAGTGAGGAACCCACTCGGTCTCCGAGAGAGGTGAGGTGCAATGGGCTTAATCATGGCTGATTGGCAAAAAGTCACTTCCTACATGTAAAATTTCTCTTTTCTCCCTCCCAATACCCCATTAAAATGATAGTCGGTGAATGTAAAAGATTTCCCATTTTTCCCTGGCCATTTGGCCCATTTGAGAGGTAGCATCTGAGGGGTGGACAAGGGATTTCAACGCATTTCTAGAGAGAGGAATGTGGAAGGAACAGCCAGTAGCAGGAGCCCCAGCCAAGAATTCATGGGAAGGAGCGCTCTTTTGAGCCCTGCAGGACCTGGGAAAGGCTCAGGCTTGAGAGGAGTCAGAGTTATGGTCACAGGGTGAGCACAGGCAGATCAGCTGAAAATCAATATCGTGGGAGAGCCAAGCCCCCTTCAGAACCTGTATCCCCAGACTGCCAGTTACCCGCTGCCCCACTCCACCCCATGCAGACCTATCAAAGGAAAGGAAGTTAATGAGACAGCGGATTAACCATCCTCAGGATTCAGTGATGGACAAGGACACGAGAAAGCTTTCAAACGTGGTAAGAAGGTGGAAAGGTGTAACTGACCAAGCAGAAGTTGTAACCTAAGAAATGTGCAAGTCCCTGGAGACTCTTGTTGGCAGCAGGAAGGCAAGAGGAGAGCTGAAACCTGGGTAGTGAACTTTCTATACAGAAGGGCTGGACACCCAGGTCCTTCCCAAGCCCCTCACAGCCTGACTACCTCCCCTCTCCCAGCTGCAGGAGACAGAGGTTATTCAAGTGGAGCTCCAGGCTCAGGGACCCATGTCAGAGCAGAAGGCTGGGGGAAGTAAGGGCTGAAAAGAGTGAGCAGTCCAGTCAGTGGCTGGGAATCTGAGTGCCTCAGCTCCTTCCTGCTGCTTATTCCCAGGAAGCCTGCAGGCTGGTGTACCTGTCTCAGGTACAGTCCTCTCCTCAGGCAGGAGCAGAGGATTCACCCCTGGAAAAACTGATCACCCCAAAGCCCCCTCACAGTGACATTTAGGGCCCCGGGGTCAAAAGAATCATTTGCCACCTAATCCCCTTACAGCAAACACCAGCGGGCAAAATACAGAGACAAAAGCTTTAGGTAAGGAGTTTTCTCTCACTCCATCTGCCTAATAGTTTTGCAGCTGCCTCCTCCTGTCCTGAAGGGCATCCACTCTCAAGCCTCGCCTTTGAATGGCAGCATGACAGCCTGGACAGGGGTGACCTAGGAACATCCCAGATCCAGGCCAGGACCACTGGGGTCGCTTGGCTCAATGAGTTTGCTCCTCCTCAGGCCTCCATGTGTCTTAAAGCCAGAGCCCAGTGCATAGCACCAAGTTGTTTTGTTTGCTGCATGGCCTCTTTCATGAAACAGGAGGGAGCCACGGGCTGGTGCCCATCCCCGGTCTACACGGGGCACACTCAGACCGCTCACCCCGCAGCAGCTGAACTCCCACCCACCACCGTCAGGCTCAGGGGCGGCAGGCCCACAGCTTCCATCTGGTTCAGCGTTTTGCATTTAGTTCTGTTTACGATCCATGGAATCATTTATCCTGTTTCAAATCAGCCTTCTTGCTTTTCTTCTTACATTCTGTGTGTCCTTATGTGTGTTTGGAGCAGAGAGACTGATCAAATGATGAATACACTGTGCCATACTAATCGAACCCACTTCGTTTTCTAATACTATTTTATATCAAAAAACAGGGCTCCTGGTGGAGGAGCTGATTCTGTGTTTGGGGCAATGGAAGTAATGTAGAGAACAGAGTATCACTCGGGGGTGTCCAACTGGCAGCCCACGGGCTGCATGCGGCTCAGGATAGCTATGAATGCGGCCCAACACAAAATTGTAAATTTACTTAAAACCTTTTTTTCTTCTTATCAGTTTTCGTTAGTGTTTGTGTATTTAATGTGTGGCCCAAGACAACTCTTCTTCCAGTGTGGCCGAGAAACACCAAAAAATCAGACACCCACGAGAGAACATCAAAGACATCCGGAGGGGACAGACAGAACCAAATGGTAACAAGCACCAAGAGGAGAACAGTGATTGTTGCCACTGGAACTAGCTGATCGGGAGCCCGGCCCTGAGCCCACGCTGACGCTCAGAGGGTACGGATAACAGGAGAGAGCCGATGAGAAGTCACCTGGCAGGAGTCCGCCGAGGGCGCCCGACTCTGCTGCGTGGACCACAGGAAAGCGGGCGTGACTGTGTGCTTGAACCAACCTCAGGCTCAGAGGGACCAAGATAAAATGGTATTTAAAACTGGATTCAAGAGGTAGACTGTAGGGAGAAGAACTAAGTTTACAACTTTGGGCACTGACTCAATTTTCTTCCCCAAGATGAGGCTGGGGCCTTGTTGGTGCTGAGTTCGGCTCAACAGCCCACTATTAATAAGCATTCCTCTAAATGGAAGCACAGCGATCATCAGGGGAAGTTTTCCTAGAAGAGGGAAGTGAGCCCTGATGTCGAAGGACAGTGGGGAAGCTGGAACTGAACTTTCCAGACCCAGTGAGATCTCACCTTACGTTGCTTTACTGGCACCTGGGACACCCACTAGGGACCTTGGGTAACAAAGGGAGACATATCTGGTCTTCATTTTGGCTAACCACATCAGGAACTCATTACAATGTGCAGGGGTATGGGTACTCCCTGCCAACCGGTTTTACTTGAAGCACTTCAGAGTAAGAAAAAAAGTGGATATAATAAAAGCAAAGAGAAGTAATTAGAACCTCCAGGGTGAAAGAGCTCATGCGGAACAGATAATCGTCTGACTTTATACTAATTGGCTCTGGAGTAGACAGTATTTATATGATCATAATCATATAAATGTTCTTGTTGCTTTTTCAAATAAGTCTTCAAAAAAAAAGTACAGATTTCATTATGGTTACAGAGTAAATGTTTAAAAAAAAAAACAAAAAACGATCATGTAAAAGGACAGAGGTCCAGAGTCAGGAGATAGAAAAGGGAACAGAGAGCTCGGAGGAGACACCAGGGCACTCACAAACTCAGCCACCCGGTGGGATGACAAGGGGCCCTGCCCATTGCTAAGGCTGGAAAAGTAAGAACCTTTTTGAAGGGCAACTGGGCAGAATCTATTGGGATTTTATTTATTTTTTACTTTTTAAAGATTTTATTTATTCATTTTTAGACAAAATGGAAGGGAGGGAGAAAGAGAGGGAGAGAAACATCAATGTGTGGTTGCCTCTCACCTGGCCCCCACCGGGTACTGGCCCGCAACCCAGGCACGCGCCGACTGGGAATCGAACCGGCGACCCTTTGGTTTGCAGCCCACACTGAATCTACTGAGCTACACCAGCCAGGGCTGGGATTTTAAAAGTATGTCTAGAAGGACCCAGAAGAAACCAGCAAACAATAGTCGCCTCTAGAAGGTGATCAGCGTGGTTGAGGAACAAGAGTAAGAGGGCGGGGGGAGGGGGTGCTTTCACTGAAGGCCTCTTCTATTTATCAATTTTAAACCTTTTAAAAATTTTTAAGTGAAAAATGAAGGCATATTATCAACAGTCCAACTTCCAGGACAACTGCCCCCTCCTAGAAGAGCAGCATCCGTGCCCAAGATCCACCCGAGGGCACGCACCCTCTGCAGCCACCAGCAAACTGCTGGACACAACCGCGGCCCCTGGGAGCACAACGGCGGTGTAGTGCAGAAGCACCACAATACAGAGCATCACGCAGCGAAGAATCCATCACAGACAGATGTGTGGACAAACACGGAAAGCTGTCCCTAACAGCTCATTTAATGAGGCGAGTGAGTTGTTCAGCATACAAGAGCTCATTCTTGTTCTATTTAAAAATGATATGTATATACGATTTGCATATGCACATAAAATAGTTTGGGAGGACCACAGCAAAATGAACAGCAGTTACCCCTGGCGATAAGAGTGAGGAGTCTTATTTTATTATGAGGCATCTGTGTAACATGGACTTTAGTCAACATTTTTCTCAAAGGATAGTATTGCCCTGTCAAGTGGAAAAGGCTCTGGCGCTGGGCAGCAGGGCTGTGAACGCAGCTATGAGGAAGGACCCCCCTCTAAACGTCTCTGCCTCTTTGGGAGCGCCATCAGGCCAAGACTCGATCCACCAGAGTCACTTTTGTGTCAAATCCATCAAGACCCATCAGTATGGTAACCTGTCCCATCCGAACTCTTAAGTACTCAGAAAAGTAGATGGTGAGCCCTTGTGCGACCAGGGACTCGGGATTGGAGTCCCGCTGTCATCATGGAACCAAGACACACCCAGAGACGTTCCTTGAACAAACAACTGTGAGAACACCGTCCCAGGACTTGGTTTCCAGAGTCTGTCCAACATGCAGCCTTACCTGTTGGGTGTTCTGGTCCCACAGCAACTGCTCAAAGAAACCCTGGCCTGTCGGGGGGAGGCTGAGGATGTCGAAAGGGAGCAGTGAGACAACTGACCAAGGGCTGAAGCCAGTGACCCCTGGACCAGGTTTCCCCCGCCCATCAAAAGTGTGGCTGTCTTGGTTAATGACGCACATTCTTCTCCAAACCTTCCGCCCCAGTCTGGACCACTTGGACTCGGTGGGGCTCAGAGGCCTCTCACCTCGGACAGTGATTTTGGAGACAACACGCCACCACCACCCACAGCTGTTGATTGTTTATTGCACAGGAACCTGGCAATGCCATGGCAAGAGGCATTACAAAACAATCCGATGACCAACCCAGAGCTACTGAAGGACATTCTGTAGACACCTGTTATGTACACATATGTACACACATGCGCACATGAACATGTTCTGAACACATGTGAGCCCAACGCTTCCAAACTCTGCACAGCAGCTTGTAACCTGACCCCTGACGTGGCATGACACTGCAGGGAAGCACAGCAAATGACTCCGGAGGAGAAAAAAGGTTCAGCTGCAGTGAGCTGAGCCACTCAAATCAGCACACCCAACACAGTGGAGGCGGCAGTCCCTCCAGGGCCAGGGGGAAGGACAAGGATCTGGGAATGCGAGACTATCCTCTGAAGGCCCAGGACTGGTCTGAGGGCCTGCCTGGGGTCCCGGGAAGCTGGAGCTAGTCCGCAGCTGGTGCTCGGCACTAGAGCCCTGGGGGGCTAGATTGGGGAGTTCAGGACAATCGCCGTTCCAGCATCCCAGAGGAGCGCGTTCACCCCAAAGATATCAATACATGGCAGAATGTCCATGACAGAGCCCCACAGGGGCTCCAGAAATCAAGTCAGACATGTGCAGCTGCTCAGGGCCCTCCAGCCAGCTTCCCAGAGCATCATACATCTCCTGTGTACAGGCAAAGCCTCACTTCTACACAGAATGAACACGCGCTGGGTGGTGGGGGTGCACTTCCCTCCATGGGCCCACGTGGAGGTCTACAGCCTGGGCACCTGTGTCTAGCAAAGGGAGCTCTTTTCTCTCAAAGGCAGCAAAGCTGGGTGGCTCTCTGGGCACCACCCCTGCCCTCTTTGTCAAGGCCCAAGGATGAGGCTGTTGTGAAGTTGAGCTGACTGAGCTCACAGAACTGCCAAGCTGCTTCCAAGGAGGAGCAGCTGTCTGGGAAGTTCTTGGACTAATCGTGCTAAGTCCCCCAAGTCCCAGCAACACCTGGTGCACCAGCTCCTTGACAGAATGTGACAGCAGCATACCAGCAACAGAACACAAAGCAAGCCTACACACAAAATGCTTCAAGTTTATGTAAAGGGGAAAGAAAGTCCGAGTTGCTGTTTCCATCCCACTGACATCCAAGCAGCTGGCACACCCCTTTGCTGGCTGGGGAGGGTGAACTGGCCAGCCCTGAGTGGAGAGAGGGGCCTGCTGCTCCGCCTCCATGGCTAGAGCCTGCCAGGGAAGGAAGCGAGACAGCCTTGATCCAGAGCTCTGGGCGTGGGAAGAGCTCCTCTCTCTCAGACCTTCATTTTGTACAGGCCACTGGGAAAGTTCTATTGAAACAGATCATCTTATACTGGCAAATACCCTAGGCCTTCTCAACCCAGGCAGCTGCCCCGAGTGGCCAGTCTCCTCACCTAACTAGCCCAGGGGCCAGGGCTTGTGCTGCAGCCCTTCGGCAGGGGCATCCCCCTTGCACACATACACACACGTGTCTACAGTTGTCCTCAGGGGAGAAGGAGTGTGAGCTCTGCAGAGGGTCAGCCCTCCAGACTGCAGCGGGTGGTGGGGCTACGGTGACTAAGGGGCTTTATTCCAGACTGCCACCAGCGAGTAGGACGGAGGAGGGGGCAGGGCCTCTTGAGGTCAGGCTCTGCTGCCATCAGCCTGATGACACTGTGGTCCCACGCAGGGCTACCATCTGCAGGAGCCTCCCAGGGGCCGCAGCCAGCAGCCTCTCAGGAGGGGAGGACTCATGACTACATGTGTGCTGGGGGGGCACGGGAGGGGGCAGCCTCGGCTACTCCTGTCCAAAGCCCTCGGTCTCCTCAATGGCGTACAGCAGCTTCTCTTTCAGCTGCTCATAGCTCTTGTACGGTGGGAGATCCAGACGGTTGAAACTGTTGAGACAGGGTACGGTACAGTCAGCATGGAAGGTCAGGGCTGCTGGCTGAGGAGGTCAAAAGCATTCACATGACTGTGGCTCAACCACACTACCAACCAGCTGGCGAGATGCTGAAACAGGGACTTCAAGGACCCTGCTCTGTTGGGCCTTAATGCTTCAGGTTCCTGGACCACAGAGGGGTTAGGAAGGAGGACGGGCAGCTGAGGAAATGGGGAACTGCACAAGAGGGGCTCAGGGCAGCAGTCTTCACCTACTGGAACGTAAGCGTTCCAGCATTTAACAGCTGGTATGACCGTCAGGGTGCGTACCTGCTGCTACAACTCCCCAAAGACCAGAGGCCCAGACAAAGGGGGCTGGGCACACCGCAGCCCCTCCTCTCCAACCCAACACCCCAGAGCCATGCACAAAGTCGCCCTGTCCACTGGGCTGCCCTTAGGGGCTCATCAGGTCTGTGAGGTTCCAGCCACACCCCAGTAAAACCAGCAGGCTCACCAGGTGTGGCTTCTGGGCAACCAGGTTTCCTTGCCAACCTTGTCAATGCAAAACTTCTGTGGTCCATTGCTACCTATTATCCAAAGAAAAATAACAGGTGTGACCCTTCCTAGGCGGGACCCTCTTGCTCCACCCACAGATGGCTCCGCCCCAGGAGGCACAGGCCACAGCTCTTGCCCCTCCCACTGACTTGCTTCCAGGAAGATACTAGATCCCACCCTCCCTGTGAGCTGCCCTCACTCCCACCCAAGGGTGCCGGCAGGGCAAGGGAAGACACACCAATGAGTTCAGCAAATCCCCCGACAGGCAGGCGGCAGGTCCCTGTAACAAACTGCAGCAGCCGGATGCTCTTCTCGTTGTCCATCTCCTTCACCACCTGCAACTCCCAAAGTCAAAGCAGCCAGTTGATGCCACTGGCCCAGCTCTTTACCCTGTCCTGTAACTCTCCTGCACCTCTGCCCTTTGGGGCTGAGAACACAAAGCCTGGGATGGGCAGAGGTGACAGCCACCAGCTGGTCAAACCCCAAAGCTGCTCCAAGAGGCTGTGTTTATAGAACATTCCCACCAGTCCATGGGATATCTGTCTCAGGAACAACTCGGCCCAGGTATTCTCTTCCCTTCCAAGTTCTACTTTTAAAAATAAACTAAAAACGGGAGTGACTGCATAACGGGTACAGGTTTTTTTTCGGCAGGGCGAGGGCAAATTGTTCTGGAATTAGTCTGATGGTTGCGCAATACTGTGAAAAGCCACTGAATTGTTACCTTAAAATGCTTAACAAGGTGAATTTATGGTATGTGAATTTCACCTGAACCAAAAATATCACATACAGTTACTCTCCGTGTATTTCCTGTACTTGGTAATGACGACAACAAGACCTACATATATAAAGGAACCAATTCATTATATCCAGGATAACGAGCTCATTCCGTTTCTCTGGATCCAAGCACATGCTTTCCCATCCCACCTGGCTTGAAGGAAACCATGTGACCTATGGGAACGTTCCTTCCTGCGTGCGGGCGCCCTGTCGCACACCAGCCTTCAGAACTGACACCCCTGCCCACCGCCAAACACCGACACTCCTGTCAAACGCACTGGGCACGGCCCAGCTGCAACAACCCCACTGTCCCAAGGGTGGGTTTCTCATCTCCTTTTGCAAGTTGGTGCGGGATGGGGGCAGCCAGGTGAGGGTCAAAGACAGGGGAGGCGATAACACAACAAGGATCCGTGGGCTTGAGTCTAGACAGATCTCACTTCCTCTGGTGGGCTGCAGTAACACCGGGCAGGACCCACCTGCCAGAACCACTGGATTTGCTTGCTGTTCTTGGTGTAGTGCCGGTAGATGGTATTCTTCTGCCAGTCGTTCATGTCTATCTCCTGCATGCCGCACAGCATCAGCTGCAGGGGGAAGGGCATCAGCCACTCAATGCGGGGCCCTCCCCACCCATGTCTCCCCGGCTCACCAACAGATGGAACCACTCCAAACGCCGTCAACTATTTCTGCTGGCAGTTTTAATCACACGGACGACACAAATCCTGAACATGGGGCCCCTCCCACCAGGGGCCAGGGAGTGGTGGGTGTGAGGACCCAAATCAAAGTTATTCGCCTGCTTCTGCCGTCCTCAGGAGCGTGGGGTTTTACGGGGGTTTCTGTGGGTATGCAGGGAAGCTATCAAAGGGCAGAATCGTCCCAGAGGCAGGGGTCCCAAAAGCCCTAGCTCTCACCTCCAGCTCTTTCTCATCAAAGTAGCGCAACCACTCCAGGGGGGCCACCTCGTTGAAGCCATCTAGGAAGGCTTTGGTCTGCTCTTCCACACCCCGGGTGAAACGCCAGTCGGTCAGCAGCCTAAAAACAAAGACTGGCTGTCGGTGGAGCCTGAGACGCACTGCCCAGGAGCAGCTCAGGACCTGCCATGAGGCTGGTGTCACTGGGCAGGGAGGAATCGGCTAAGACTTGACTTCCGGTGCTGCTGGCCCCAGAGCAGAAACCCTTAAAGCTCGCAGTAGCCCAGAGTTGCATGGACCTTCGAAGTTACCACCACCTCCTCCTCCTGGTACTGTCACCAACTGAGCGTCAGACGTGTGGATGTTAACAGACTGAACCAAGAGACCCGAAGAACGTGCACTGGTGAATATGTGCACACACAGACACACACACACGTGAGACAGGAGATTCAAGCACACAGGACACAGAAATCCTTTCAGTTAGGGGAAAGAAGAGAAAGATGTCTAAATTTTGTGACTCTTCAGAGAAATTCAGCCCTGTAGTCGTGAAGTCCATGTGGGAAAGAGAGTGAACACGGCTGTAAAAGGGCTTTGGGCTCTGGCTCCCCCAGCTGTGGGCAGTGCGACCAGCCACGGGCAGCCAACTAAAGCCCACGCAAAAAGGGGTTTTTTTTGCGATCCCTGGTGACTACGGGCCACATATGGGGCCTGGCTGAAGGGCGCCCAGAAACAGGCAGCTGTGTCCCTGCTCCACCCCCGGCCTCACAGGCACTGAGACTCACATGATGTACTCCTCCTTGTTCTCCTCTGTCACCCGGATGCTCTCACCACCTTCCTTCAGCTCGTGGGTTGTCACCTTGCCCAAAATCTCCATGTCCTGGATGAAGTACAGCTCTAGGCCACATTCCTCTAGGTTGTTCTCTCTGCGGACACGAGAGCACAAGAGGGAAGATGTCTGTCTTAGAAGGGTCTCCCCTTGATCCTGCACCATCGCTCAATTTAGTGCCCAAGGGACCTGAGGTGGCACAGGTGGCCTAGAATCCAGAGCAATGGCACGGCCCACTCCCTGATGCAGGGAGAGAATTCCGGAGCTGCCCTAAGGGGGACCGAGAAGCTGTGCACCTCCACAAGCACTTACACAGCATAGGTAAGATCTCATGGGGCACGACGGCAGAGAAAATAAAGGCCACGTACCTACGTCACCATCAGAGATCCCTCTCCTCCCGACATGGGGCATGCAAGGGGACTCACTTGATCCAGATGATAGAGTTGTAGAATTCAGGGTCAATGGACTCCAGGTCTTTCAGGGTTGGTCTCTTGTTGAGCATCCGCTTGTAGAAAGGGAGCGTGAAGCCTGTGTCAATGAACTTTCCATGGTACAGAGCCTGTGGAAGTAAGACACACCAAAGAGGTTTGGTGTTCCCCAAGGCAGGCTCTAGGAGGCTCTGTGTCGAAGCCTGGTTACTACTACCAGCTGCCCTCTGTCCTGGGGAGCACTTTGGCATTCAGCTACCCCAGGGGCCCCAAGGGAGAGTCTGGGAAATAAGCAACAGTCTTTGTCCTGACTGGGACCTTGGGGACACACTCTTTTCTCACCTACAGACCACAGGGATGGAATACAGCTGGCCCGCTCAGGAACCCACCTCCAGGCCTGCTGCCTGCCCGGCACACCTGCCTGAAGGCTCCCTGCTCTAGCAAAGATGTGCCCCACACTCACGGAGAAGACTCGGCCAGCACAGCTCCCGGTGGCGGCCCTGACTCACTGACGCTTAGAGCTGGGCAGCACACGCAGCCAAAAATAATGCAGACACCGCTGACAGCGAGCACTGGCGAGCCAGTGGTGAGTAATAGTCTAGGGTTTTACTGGCCTGTTCCGTCGGCTGCCGGACCTGGGAAAAATGTGCCTACTTCCTGAGCCCGACACCTTAGCCAGAAACTTCCAGACCCGGGATGGGACATATTTAGTCATGGGCTCTTAGGCCCTGGGTCCTCCTGAGAGGGGAACAGAGCAAACCAAAGGAAAGTTGGAGGTGAAACATCTCAAGCTACCAAATATGGCTGTGGCACAGTGGCTCCCATGGGCTCCTGTCCTCAGTCCTGGCTCTCCACACTCAGGAGATATACAACAGGATGCACATGATGTGACCCCTTCCCTATTCACATTATGTTCCTATTTCTAGATAAATACAGAAAACGTGTGAAACTCCCCCTCCCCAACTTCGCCCAGCTCCTGACAAGTGCCTCCCTCCCACGTCATCCACCAACTGGTCTGCAAAGCCTCTGTTTTAAGCTACTGCAGATTCCAAAGCACCTGACAGAGGCCTGAGTGCCAAGGCAGGACACTCCCAAGTGCCCCCACCTGTGACAGACAGGGGCACCCCCGAGAGATGGGCATCAGGTGAGCAGTTATGGTAGTGCTCAGCCCCGTCACCCCAATACCCTGAGTGGCACACCCATGAATGTTAAGTGAAGCCTGTGACCCAGGGACCACGGGTTTTTGCTTGACAAGTCCTCCACAAATCAACATGCAGAAACCCTTGCCAGGCCCCTGGGTGGGCATGGACAGAACTCAGAACTATCTCCAGAACCCTCTCTAGCTTTCTGCACTTTTAGTTAGGAGTTCTGTGAGGATAAAGGAAGGGCTGCTATTGGTGTTGAAGGTTCTGGCCTCCTCGGCTGCCACCCTCCCTGGAGGACACATGACAATGAATCTTACCATGGCAATGAATCTGCCAATGAAGCGGAAGTAGGTGAGGTGGTCAGGATTGATGGAGGAGGCGGGGTTGATCTGCAGGCAGTAATTGTTCTTCCCGGCGTATTCAAATAAACAATACATGGGGTTGAGCACCTCGTGGGACAGGAGGAAAAACCACTCTCTGTGAGAGAAGGGAGAGAAAAACAGGACCAATGGACCCTTCCCCGCACACCTGCATTGGAGGCGCTACTCCCCTCTGCCGTCCTGTTTCAGCTATTTTGGAGACTCGTGTGCTGGGGAGTCCACGGGCCCCGGGATCGGCACCGGGGCTAACCTGTGTTAACAGCTGGTCAGGGAAGGGGGTGGGGCCAGACCTAGGGCAAAGGAGGACAACAGCTGCACTCGATGGCGATGCCGAGGAAAGCGTGCGTGCCTGCGTGCGTGCCTGCGTGCGTGCCTGTGTGCGTGCCTGCGTGCGTGCCTGTCGGCTCCCCGGCGGGCACTGCAAGACTTTATCTCTGATATCAAGAACATCTTAATGGCAAAGGCGCTCCTTGCACCCTGGGGCCACCATGCACAGCTGTGTAGGCTGTGCTCTACATAAGGGTACTATGGTAAAATATCATAGATTTGTACATTTATTGTAACAATTTTCCTGCAACTAGCAGCCAAGCTGTTTTTTCCTGATAAGGCCAGGATATTGTGATCATTTTCCAACATGCAAGTGTCTTAACAAGGGGTATCTTTTTCTAAATCTTGCAAAGGTACTGTATAAATAGCAGCCACCCTGCTTCCACCCTACCTGAGCAGGCAGCATGATATGAATGAATACATGGTAATATATTCCTAACTCCTGACGCATGAACTCTGTAACCCATGCAGTTATAACTCTGTAGATTATAAACCTCACTCCCGCTGCAGGTACCTTACCTCCCTTGCACACTGCCCTCCCCTCACCCCAGACCTCATTACCAGAACTTTTCTCATATTTCCACAGATTCATCTGAACCAACACCCATGCCTTTGCATCTCTTTGCACCCTAGGAACAAGCCTCCAACCAGAATTCAGAGTCCTTTTGGGCTTCAGTTAAACCAGCAGGGGGACATCCCAACGGGGCCAGTCCCTGGCTGCTGGGCTGTTTGTGGCCGGGCAGACGAGGAGTCCTTCGATGCAGAGGGTGCCCCGGTATCCTGTCCGTGGTTCTACCCTGTGGTAGAACAGCATGACGTAACCTACCATAGGGTAAAACCACTGGCAGGACACAGAGAGACAGACACACACAGGGCAGGAGCCACACCAGAAGCCCACCAAGCAGAGCCTGGAGAGGAGGTCACCACGGTTACCATGGGAAAAAGAGCCATCAATCCACCAGGGCCAACACAGAGGGCAAAGCCACCAACGAACAGAGGACCAGCAGCAAGTTAACCCAACACCAAGCGAGATGTCCCCATTCCGTGAGAGGTGAGTGAACTGAGCAATCACCACAGTGTAAGATATGCCTTCTCTCTGCCGGGGGCCCTTCAGCTCCATCGTCCAAGGCAACGCTTTGCCAGAGAGTCTGTTAACTTTTGTAGGGGGACTGTGGTGAGGGCAAGACAATGCTTTGCGCTCTTTTTCGGGCTGTGCCAGCTGTTTGAATGTTATTGACCTTGTGCCCATGACATGCAGCTGAGTCCTGATCAAGGTCTTTTGGACTGTGACACAACATATACTTGTCAGGTGCACACCAAGATGTTCAACTTAATGTGCCCCAGCTGCCTGAAGAGTAGGAGCAGCCCAGGGCTGATTTTAATAAGCAACCACATGGCACCAATATTTAGCTGCTGCCCACGGTGCAGCCAGACTGGTTATTAAAGCATAAAAATAATGACATATTGGTTGGTAAAGGACCCATTGTCCTGAGCCCTCCCCTTGGAGCCCCCAGCCTCCCCATGACCCAGTAACTACAGGGTTAGTGCCTAGCCCAGCAGGGGACCCTAGGACCCTGCTCTGGCACCATTCGAACTGGCCAAGCCCGTGCCCACTCCTGAAGAAGCAAGAGAGCACTGGCAATTAATCTGAGCAAGGAGGAGGCAGCTTTCTGGCCACACACCCAGTAGCCTGGAGAAGTGGGGTGCAGCACAGTGTTCCTGGGGTGCCAAGCTCACCTGGCAATTCCCCCGTAGTCCAGGCCCTCCTCGCCACGCATGATGATGTACAGCCGGCGGCGCAGGTCATAGGGTTTCATGTTCATGATCTGGGGAAACACAGCATTGTGGCCAGCCCGCCACTCTGCCTTCCACGGCAGCCTGAGGGGGCGCCAGGGTCTGCTTTTTGGCGAACAGCGCTCCCCAAGGCCCAGGTCTTGGACACTCTACTGTGTGGGTTCAGCAGGCCACGTAATAGAAGACAGGGTGACGACAGGGGCCTTCTGTCTGCCTCTGGTCTAAGACAACATAATTATTTTCTAACCTGTTGGAAAGAATCCTCAAAAAGTGTCTGCCTGGAAACACTGATCTTCACGTGGCTGGGGAGGGCATTTGACTGAAAAGAAAAGAAAAAAAAAACCTTGATTCAGGCCTCAGGAAGTAATTACTCAGCCTGGTCTCCTCGATCCTGGGCTGATAGAAGAGCTTGGTTCCTAGAAACAGGAACGGGCTTCCTGGAGACAACATCCAACAACTGCTCGGGGCTAGACAGTGACCGTCCCCCACCCAACCAGACTGCTGCTGGGCTGGGAAGTCGTGCAGAGATAACTGCGCAACCCCAGCCTGCAGGGGAGGGCCCGACACCAGAACTCACATGGCAGAGGAAACGGAACTGGTGATACTTCCACCGAAAACTTCGGTCGTAGGCACCCGGGGAACCTTGCTTCGTCCTGGGAAGAGCAAAGATGATCTGGAGTCTGTGTGATTTCTCAAAAATTAGTGAGGTACCTATTATCCCTATGGAAAGCTGGTACTATATTACAGATGAGTGAGGTAAGGAATAAAATAAAGGAAGTGACTGCCATTAAAATCTTCGGCAGATTTAAGAAGTAAAAAAAAAACAACTAGAAATAAAGTCAGACTCTTGCTTTGACAGAGAGAAAAAGAGACAGAAAGAAAGAGAGACACCACTGGTGTTACTCTGAATAAATAGGGTGGCCCCTTCCCTCCCCAGCCATGCTAACGTGACACAGAAATTGGCCACTAGAGGGCAGTAAGTGCAGTTGAAACCAGATAAACTCAGGTGCTGAAAGACACTGCTGTTGCCTGTGCAAAGTCCTTACCCTGACTCAAACCCCGGGCGAGGATCCTTAAAGGTGGTAGTGCGGGTATTGTGATCCACAAAGTAGCGCACCCCCTCGCTGGTGTACTTCATCTCCCACCCTGGGGGCAGAGCTGGTTCCTGGATCATCCTTGAGACAGGGGAAGAGAGGGGTTAAGAACTAGCCTCACCTTCTGGGCCTCAGTGCTTAGGAGGTCGGGGTCCCTACTGCGCTCCTTTTACTCTGCTTTCACCCAGGCTCTGCAAAGCCTTTAAGCATGGGCCTTGAGGAAATGTAGCTGGTACACTTAAGTTATGAGAACTGTTCTGCAGAAGAGAGAGGTCATTCATTCATTCATTGTCCCAAGGCCAAGGAACCAGCCCTAGGTGGCCATGGCCATGGACTGAGCAGCCCCCGGCAATCCTGAGCACCAACTGCCCTAGTCTAGACTAGCTTCTGGGAGGCCGGGGGGAGTACAGGGTGAAATCACACTCTCAGCAGCTTGTACAATCAGCACAGAGACCCTTCAGGCCACTCTCCATCTACCAGGGTCAATTTAAGGAGCCACTTTTAAGCTATGCCATGAGGGTCTCCAGGCACTTGTGAGGCCACAGAGGGTAAATGCAGTCCAAGGCCACTCAGCCAATGCCGGAGCTGCACAGGGCCCAGCCCCCTCCCAGCCCAAGTCCTTACCCCTGAGTCCGAGGGTCCTCCCACTGGGTGGTACGTGTGTTATGGTTCACGTAATACACCCGTCCGTTGTCCTGTCTCTTCTCTGCCAGGGAGAAGCAGGAAAATAGGACAATCAGATTGAGACATCTTGAGCCATGTTCTCTCCCCTCTGGGTGCCCCTTTCCAGGTGCTGGGTCCAACTTTCTGCCCCTGTTCTTAACCCGTTAGAAAGTTTAACCAGTGAAAGCCTGGCATACACACACATCTGTCACTGGCAAAAATGGACAAAGAGAATCTTTCCCTATTGGGGAGTGGGGGAGGGACAGACACATTTCTAACTCAGGATCAAGCACTGTCTTTGGTTGGTTGGTTGGTTGGTTGGTTGGTTGGAGGGAGGGGGGCAGCGTGGCAACATGGAGGGGGAGCAGCCCAGCTGAAACCAGAGGCGTAATTGCATCCAGCTGTGTGCAGAAGTGGAGGCATGGACAGCCTCCCTGCAAGCCCCCACCTCCACCAAGTCTGTGACAGCTGGTCCCACAACCACTGCCCACAGGATGCGGTGACCCAGGCCCCTGTGAGGGTTGTATTTTCCCTCATACCTCTCTGATCAAGGCTCAGAGCTATGTATCCTCTACTTCATGATGTTTTTTTTTTTCCTGCTTATGGGCAAAAGTTTTGTTTTAAAACTCTCACACCCCAGCAAAAGCTCTACATCGCGTATGTGCAAATAAATGCCAGGGACAGTGGCACTTCCAACACCCATCTTGTTCACACACCTAAGTGCGTGCTTCCAGACAGAGCAGTGTTTGGGGGAGCTCGGACGCTCCCGCTCTCCTCTGGACAACCTTTACTCTCTGGCTCTTTACAAGGTGCACTGATGGTGGCTCTGGTGTCCTCTAGGGAGGGAGTCCGGGCTTCAGGGACAGACCCAATCCTAGCTGGAGATTCCCATCCTTGAAAGAGGTTAACAGAGTCACCCCATGAGTTCTGGGTGGACATAAAGCAAAACTAAGGGCAAGGCTCTGAACCCAAGACAGGCCACTTTTCCCAAGAAGTTTCTGATCCTTTCAATCTGTTTCTCTCTTGAAAACAGATAACGTTACTTCTCTCACTTACAATGACATGGAAAAATTGAAGAAATAAAAATAACATGTTCCAGAAGCTACAGGGAAACCAAAAACTGCAAAGAAGCAGAACTGGGGGCCCAGCCCCACCGCCTCAGTGTCAGGCTGCAACGTTTTCAGTCTCAACCCAGGGGCTTGGTCTCTGTCCACCTTACCTGGTACCCATTACTCGATGAACATTTTAAAAATGAAAACAAAAGGAAAGAAAAAAAGAAGGTGCCCAGAATTGCTACAGAGCTACCACCACCTCTGAACAGCTGTGGGACTGTCCCACAGAAGACAGGCTTCCCAAGAGGATCTGAGGGGTGAGAGGGGCTTCTCCCAGCCAGAAGCTTCTGCTTTGAACTAGATCTTCCGCATCTGCTCTGCCAAGGGCCACGGCCAACGCTAACCACCAGGCTGGGGGATCTGTCCGGCTGGTCTTGGGCCTGTGCCTTGTTTCTGGCACAGCTCCCTGCATAAGGCAGTGGGGGTGGAGGCTCTCATGGTCCCCTGGAACCGCTTTGCTGCATATAGTTTCACAGTTTGGGGGCTGGGAGAGTCCTTAAAAGCATCTAGCTCAACTTCATTCAGAAAGAAATGGACTAAGGAAGAGTCAGTCATGTGCCTAGGGTCAGGGCAGCTGAGGAGATGTGGATCTAACATGAGATGTCCTGACCCCTGAGCTGATGCTGAGGAGGGACCATGGAGTCGCTCATGGAGGAGCAGAAAGGGACACAGGACTGAGCAGGAGAACACAGCAGACCTGATAGCAGACTCAAGCTCAATATGATTCTCGTTTAGTTTTGCTGCTCTTTCTGTTCAATCTTAATTCTCCCTGGGGAGGTGGCCTTGCACCAGCCCTGCACGAGCCCTGGAGAAACCAACACAAAACATGAAGGATTTGAGTTGATTAGGAAGGTTTCCTGGCCCTCAGCCAGACGTTCTTCCTTCTCAGTCACATAACATTATCATTCTGTGTGTTTTCCTCATCCTTCGTAAACAGCACTGACGCCAACCACGGCTCCTATTCCCACCTCAAATAGTTCACACTTGGCTTCTGAGAGCTGTTTACAAGTCCTTATAGCTGTTCTTATTTGGTGGCCATCACTTGGCAAAACCGGTACAGACATACATTACTTGACTCGGCAGAGAAAAGCACAACTCTAGGTCCCCTGCTCTAGGTCACAGTGTCTTCTGGCTGCCAAACAGCAGTACGGATTCTGGTTTAGTTTGTTGAGTCTCCCCCCTATTTTGACAGGGGTCCTATGTTGGACTCTCTCACACCTGACTTGCTGCCCATCTCTGAGACAGCAATGACCTTTCATTGACTCAGGGAGCAAGGTGGATCCTATGCATGCATGAGGGATTCGCTAGCAGAAAATCAAGAATTGTGTGGAGGCCTCCCTAACCGACCTATCCCACTAGAGGACTGGGAGGTCCTGCCAGTGCCCTGGAATGCAGTGTAATTCACTGATACCCTGCAGGTCCAAAGGGGTTGATTCAACCTCATAAATTACTACCAGGGAGTGGCTGTGTCTGCACGAAGAGGATCAGACGCTCATCCTATCATTGTCAACTTCTCCATCTTCTCTGGGGAGCACATCCGCGCCCAACTTAATACCACCTGTGAACACCACCAAACCAGCATTTACTACCTCTGCTGGCCCAACCAATCCATTAACCCGACACGTGCCAACTCCTGCAAAAATGACCCTCTTTAGTTCCAGGAACTCTGGCCTATCAAACAAAAGCCTGGCCCATCTCAGAGAGCTACGGAAAGCACTGAGTCTCACCATCTCTAATGACCCCTTTCTGTATGGCCACTCCTTCCCGGAATAGCCATAAATTCTGTGATCCCCCCTCAAGTCATAGATGTCCATTAACTCATTCTTGCAAATCACACCAGGGGCTGAAAATAAGTAAGACGCAGCTGCCAATGACAAGGAGAATCCAGCATGGTGCTATTAACTAGCAATGCTGTACTTTCACGGAGTCACCACCCATGCGCTCAGCAGGCTTGCCTCTAGCCACTTTCACAGCTGTGTTCCCCGCCACCAAAAAGGTGGCTTCCATTAGTCAAAATTAGGCTGAAGTCCTCTTATATCTCAGCTTCAAAGAAAGGTTTGGTAAAGTGGCTCCTTTCAATCACATACTCATAGACCTGAAACAAATGCATCTGGGAATTAGCCAGCACCAAAATGTCTTATTGATAGGAGGACAGTTGGGTAGAGAGCTTGAAAGTCAGGACCAAAACCCAACGGTACCCCAGCCACTTGGGGACTTCTTTCAGAGGGATACCCTCTTTCAGCTATGGCAGGTGATGCTACAGCAGCTCAGGGGAACTCCATTACTTTCCCAGCGTCTCGCTGCACTGCCTGCGATTCACTGCTCTGGTTGGGCATCCCAGAGAGTGTGTGGGAGAGAAGTAAAAAGAGAAACCGAGGGAGGGGTGTAAGGAAGACTCACAGGGAGAGGCATGGGGGAGCATCAGCTGAGGGACGCTGAGGGCACAGAGTAGGTAGGTCTCAGTACTTACCCCAGCCAGGAGGGAGGGGGCCCAGTGGGTCATGGTCAGTTGAAGTACTCGAAGACTAAACACAAGAAACACAGCAGAACACAGAGGTTAAAAAAAGCTGCTGGTTAAAAATATATTGATAAAGTTAAAAATGCCAACAATTCATTTCCACATTTGGGCTCTTTTTGGAGGGGACAATGAGGCCTTAGGTGGCATCTGCTCCCCTCAAAAATCTTTTCCAAAAAAAGAAAAACTGAAAAAGAACGCTGCGCACTGAGGACCCAAATAGGTTTTGGAGAGGGGTGGAGTGAGGGGGAGGAAGAGGTGCGCAGATGAAGGTGGGCCAGGGCCGGGAGGCAGCGGGCCGGCCGCAGGCATGGCTGAAGGGCCCAGAGCCGGACTGTCTGCATGCTCGGCCGTGTGCCTCTGCTCAGCTCCTGCTCCCCGCGGCCAAGGCGACTGAAATCACCACCACCTCCAACTTTCTCCAAGAACCACACACGGGAGGGGAAAAAATATTGCAGGCCTTTCCAATGAAATCATTCCCACAAGCCCTGCCCACGCCCAGAGCTTCCTGGCTGGGGGCTGGGCCCTCCTCCCTCCACCTCCCTCCTGGGTGCGCTAGGAGAGGGAGCAGGGTGTGCAGCATCAGCCCAGACTGAGGGCACATTCATGCCCCAGGCCCCTCACCTCCCCCAGGAATGTTTTGCTTCCCTTCACAAAGCACCTTTATTCTCCTCCAGCCTGAACCTGAAGTTGCTCAGTGTTCTGTGTGTGCCTGTCTGGAGAGGTGGGGCTGGGGGTGAGGTGGCAAGAGAGAAGGGGAGACAGGAGAAAGAAGGGGGAGCTGACTCCAGGACTTCAGGGTCTCTGTTTACATTAGAATCCCCCACCCCCAGCCTAATTCTGCTGCAAGGTCCCTGGGGCAGGACGGCTGCAGTGGACCGAGAGTTCTCACATCCTGTGGGGAGGGGGGCTGCTGTCAGAAACTCTTCATGGTTAAATAAAACAAGTATTGTTCTGACTTTCTTTCTTTCTCTCTCCCTCTCTCTCTTTTTCTGAAACATTTTTATTTCACTTACTAAAATTTAATCGTTACATTAGGGGATCAAGTTCTCAATGCAGACTTCGAGCTGCCTGGCTGGCCCCTTTGGAGCCACACACAGGCATGAGGATGAATGGGGCTCAGTCTCAGCTTGAGAAAACATTGGTGGAACTCAACTGCCAACGAACCCCCTTTCCCGGCTGCCCTCCACCCCCAGCTGAAAGTACAGAGAAACTTTCTTTCCAAGGTGGCAGCACAAGCAACTCTTCCAAAGCAAGTTCCAACAAAGACGTTTAAGTCTTGAAACCATAGGTTCCTTGATGGGACAGAGCCCCCTTTCAGCAAGGGGCCTCCAACCCAGCAGAATGAAATGGCACCAAGGTGTGGGAAGCTGCGCTGTCCTCGACTGAGGGCATGCTACCATCAATGTAACGTGGAGGACGTGCTCTATGTCCGCCACAGTTCAGGTTTGTCTGATGGTTACTCAAAAAGATCTCCCAAATTCACAGACGTCATTTTGTTGGGGTGGGGTGCAGCATTTCACTAAATCCAAGTTCCTCCAAGTTTGTTTTGTGGTTCACACAGAGATATAGTAGGTACAGAAGCATTTGAAAACAGAAGGAAGGGACCTAACATGTGAAACGTGCATGCATTTCAGATAATGGCACCAAATACAATGTCGTGGGGTAAGTACAGAGCTGCAGCAATGTCTTTGCAGAAGGGAAGAACTACAGAAAAGGTCACTTTAAGAATTTAAGAGAGGCATTTGGTCCAAAATTCTTTGTTGCTCCAGGTCTTTTTTGCAATGAGTGGACACTCCACAAAGCATTCAGTGGCTCCAGTGTAGCATTCAGCAGCTCCCACCTGGTACCAGCTGGGTTTCACTGGACTAACAGGCATCCTTCGCTTAACTATACAAATCAACAGACCAAACGTCTTTACTGACAGCCTCTGTAACCTGCATTAAACTACAAACAAAAAATCTTTATCAGCTGGCAAATATTCCCTCCCAATAGCATGGCATCTAGAGTGTAGGCTCATGACTTACGAACAGCCAATCCGACGCTCCCACGCCGAACCTGCAGGGACTGGCGTGAGAGCATGGGGGCTGCTGAGACTCCTCACTCCTGCAATAGAACCCGCGGCCCGTCAGAACATCAAGTGTTTAATGGCAGAAGGATGGGGCCATGTCCTGCGCAAACTGTTCCTTCTCCTTGCCTACCGCTGGTTTCTGCCAGAGTTTCGCTCTTCATTGTTCTGTTAGTTCTGTTAATTATCATTTGATAAATTCTTTTGCTGCTTAAGTTTAACCAAGTGAGATTCTATTATTTATCAAAATGAACTTTGACTATTTTACAACACACAGAGAGAAGAATAAAAAGGAATTAGCAGTCCTTTTTTTTTATATCCTCACCAAGGACACTTTTTCATTGTGTTTTAGAGAGAGAGGAACAAAGAGAGAGGAATGTCGCTGCGAGAGAGAAGCATTGATCAGTTGCCTCCCGTATGCACCTGAACAGGAGATTGTACGTGCCTGGACTGGGAATTTAACCCACGATCCAGGCACGTGCCCTGACCAGGAACCAAACGAGTCACAGGACAATGTTCCAATCAACTGAGCCACATCAGCCAGGGCCAGCCCTTTTCTTAATCCTCAGCTTTTCAATGTCACAAATAATGTTGGCTCTCTTTCATTGAAGCGGTTTTTTAAAACATTTCTTCAGCATCCTCCTATTCTCATCCTATCAGATCCATACCCCCAACACCTGTAAGAAAGGAGAAAAGGAAGCAGAGAGGGAGAAGGGGGGAGACCAGAGATTAATGAACACAAGCACATGAAATGGAATCACTGGAAGCCAACACTCAAGGATTTTCTCTCTTAGAGTTAAAGCAAAGTGCCTGACTATTTTTCTTCCCTAATGTACATAGTACAACTTGGAAAACAAGAAAAGAATGTTGACAGGAGCCAAGGAGAAACAAAAGCTACACATCATGGCCAGAAGACCCCACATCTCCAATGAGCCAACCAACTGCCCCTTCTCTGCAACACATTTCCCTGAAGTGAGAGACCCCGAGTGTTACCTGGCACAGTTGGAACAGCACAGAGAAAAGGGCATGGAGGGATTACAGTCGGAAGAAGAGATCCTAGGATGCGCAGGTGACTCTACGAGACAAGACAGGTTCCTTTATTACTAGGAAAAAAAAGGAACACTGTTGAATAGTTTTTTCGGTAAGTGTCCCTGGGTTGGGAGATCTGGGTTACAGGCCATGAGCCAGACAGCCCACGTGAGTTCAAGTCCCTCAGGGACTAAGCACTAAGTTCCAGTAATATTTTAAGATACAAACTCAGAAATGAAGAATGTCTAACAAATACAACTGACGGCAAGAAAGGCTCTGGGAAGGGCGTAAAGGTTACAGTGTGGAAGGTGACTCCTTTTTTTTAAACGATACACCCAGTAGGTGCGGAACAGAACCCAGGTGCTTGAGAATCCAATCCAGTGGGGCCTCTTTAGAGTAAGAACCAAGTTGTCTATTTCTGGGTAATGCAATTTGGTTTCTTCACAATAGCGGCCACAGAATGATTTGCTTCAGTCCTGCTGACACCAGATAGCTCCTTCAGTTATTAGGAGAGGACCAAAGTGGGAGTAAAGGAAAAGGTGCCACAGAAATAGTAGTAGCTTGAGACAGGTCCTGTCACAATACCTAATGCGCACAGCCAGGCCAGGCATCCTTGGTGGACTACAGTGGGAACCCAAAACAGAGGGCAGAGTGGAATTGCACAGGTGAACGCAAGTGTGTGCGTTACAATCACAAGCAACAAAGGCACAGGGGGGTCAAGGGCGGTTAGGAAAGGAAACCATATCAGAAATGAAGGAACAATAACAGATGGGAAAAGGTGTGTGTTGAGGCAGACAGCAGGAAGGAATTGCAGGAGTCTGCAATCTGGGATTCCCTTGATTTCCATTTTGAACTGTATTTTGTGTTCTCTGCAGGACAGCAAAGAACAGGTCTTGCTTTCAGCCCTGCAGGAGGAGGAGGAGGAGGAGGAGGGGAAGCCGCTGGTATAGTATCAGCCCTTAAGTCTACCAAGTCAAATCCTGGGCCAATGCCAAACCCCAAAATAACTCCATGAAAGCGACTCTTCTTACTTGTAACCAGGCCATGGCACCATAGCAAATAAGAGGGGCAAACCAAACCCAGCAGGGAGGTAATTCAACAGAGAGACATTGAAAGCTGACACAGAAAAGAATCCCACCAGGTTCTTCAGTATGAGTTTTGTTTCAGGGAGAAAAGGGAATGATCACCTCTATCTAGAGCCTCCTGAATCCCCAACCAAAGCTGAGAAAACCATATTAGAGTACTCAGGGAGAAAATTTTTTTAGCACTTAATTTTTACTTCTAGTCAAAATTCTTCCAAGTCTAAGTTCTTCCTCTGCAGGCCCAGAATGATGCTGCTAAAATGAGAGGCAGGTAAGTGGAGTGAACGAGCCAAAAGACCAAGTGGACATGAACTCCACAATCTTCCCTTTCACAACCAAATGTCTCTGTCAACCTCCAGAATCTACTTGGTACGTGGTACAGAAGAAAAAAACATTCCTTTAATGGATTCTTTTTTAATTTGAGAAGTTGAGTAAGCAGGGAGACAGAACCATGTGAGACTCCTAAAATGTGTCCCTGTCTCAAAATCAAAGGACAAAGATGCCCAGACCTCCCCAGTTTTATAGCCACAACCACCCAAGAAAATGGCAGCTAAGGTCTTCGGGGCCCAGCTCAAGAAGAACAAGTTCTGAAATGCAGAAAATTACAGATCCCAGCTAATTTTGAAGCAGGCCAGAACCAGATGCCAGGTTTGCGTGGAAGGAGTCGTGGAGTGGGAGGCCTGGCATAAGAGCATAGGCACCTGGCATAGGCGCTGCACCTGGTAGACCACGAGGCCATTACCGCTGCTCTTCGTTGGAGGCAACTCAGGGTCACAAACATCGTGCTTTCTGCTCATCCGTAGTAAGGAAACTGAGGTCCTCATCAGTTTTCTCACTGTATGATGAGCAATCAGCCCCCACAGACAGAGGAGGGGACAAACCAGCCCAGAGAGATGCCACCATGCCTTACGGTTGATGGTGGAGCTCCTGCTTTGGGAGAGCAGAGAAAGAGCTGCAAAGGAAGGCAAAGCTGATAATGAACTCTACTTAATTAAATGGAATTAAAAGATTTTCTAAGCATCAAACTAGGGTAGTACCTGATTTAGAAATGGACTGTGGGGTTAAAAGTCATTTCAAATAGAAACAATGTGGATTAATCATGGTGATTAAATGTTGTGAACCTGCTCAAAAAGTTTCCAACCTCCAATCCACCACATCCTGTGCAGATCCCAAGCTTCTTGTTCAAGGTGCTCTGAGAAAATGCAGTCAGAGTTCTAAGTTGGGAATCACCCCTCTTCCTGCCAAAGAGGCTGTGTGGTTGGGCTCCTCCAGCTACCAGGTTACTGGTGGAGGTTCTACGGGAATGGAGACTCAGAAAGGTGGGGCTAAGAGGGTTCACAGTGTGGGAGACAGTTAGACAGTTAATTGGGGACCACAGCATTCTGAATCCTGGAGTAGAAAATGTAAATGCTATTCTGTAAGTAATGACCACAGAAGTTTCTGAGACAGTAATAAAAATGACAATAATAAATGTAGAGCAACCCCCACCTTCCTTAAACCCTCCACAGTGATCTTTTTTAAATGATAAAATGACAATGCTATCTGAAGACTGCTCTGGTGGGAACAGGCAGTACGGATTGCAGGAGAGAGAATGCCAGCAGAGAGAACAATTCAGAAGTTGCCCTAACCATTCCGTTGCTAGGGGCAAAGGAAAATTCGCAATCAGATAGTGGGAGGCTGATCTACGTCAGGGGTTCAGACAGTAAATATCTTAGGCTTTATGGGCTAGATAGTCCCTGATGGAACTACTTAACTCTTCCATTACAGCATGAAAGCAGCCACAGTCAATACCTAAACTACAGGGCATGCGTATGTGCCAATAAAACTTTATTTACAAAATCCAGGCATGGGCCAGTTTGGCCCACTGGCCATCCTTGGGTATCTGTCACATAATAAAGACCTAAAGAAACGCAGTAGCAATGGAAAGAGAAGGATCTGTGTGGTTGCTTTGATTTAAAAAGTTGAGTTACAGGAGAAGTGACAGCTGACCTTTGGGTTTCAAGTCAGGGTTAATGGACTTGGAAGGAAGAGCCAGAAGAGAAATCCAGTGCTGGAAGAAAGATGTTGAATTTAGTTGCAGATATACTGAGTCCTTAGACACAGAGGCTGGGCCTTGAGTTACTAAGTTAGAAACACTGGAGTTTGAGGAATTTCACTGTGATGAGTAAAATCTCTGGGGTTAGAGTACTGACATCTTCCCTGCTCACCAAACAGGTCAGTGGAGATAACGTGAGGCTGCCCGTTCTGCCCTCTCACCTGGTAGAGGAATCTTTGGCTGAAGTGCTGCATAGCTCCCTGGAGCTGATTCCGCTGTGACTGCCACTGCTCGTAGTTCCGCACGTACTCCGCTGTGGGGCGCTGCCAGGTGGTGGTCCGAGTGTTGTGGTCCACATAGTAAAACCTGCCTCGGGGGTCCGTGCGTTTCTCCCAGCTGGAAACATTAAGCTCAGCATGAACACAGTGACCAGCCCAACCTTCCCTTCAAAGTCTAGCAAAATCTCAGGATGGCTGACAAGGATGGGCCAAGGGAGGGTGAACTGGCGTCTAGCAAAGGAGCGTGGCTGCTTCCGGGAAGCACAGCAAGGCAGGCCCCAATCACGGAGGCTTCTGGGGCTTTCAGGGGTGTCCAACCTCTGGGCATCTCTGAGCCACACTGGAGGAAGAAGAGTTGTCTTGGACACATTAACTATATTGGATACAACACATTAAATACACAAACATTAACGAAAACTGATGAGCAAAAAAAAAAAAAAAGGTTTTAAGTAAATTTATGAATTACTGTTGGGCTGCATTCATAGCTGTCCTGAGCCGCATGCAGCCCTCATGCTGTGGGTTGCACACCCCTGGAAGCTTCAGATGTAATCATCCTAAGAAATCAATCCCTCCTTACCACTAGCTCCTGATTTCTATTTAGGCCATCTATATGGTTCCAAGGAAGGTGACTCTCTACGCTCAACCTGGGAGTTGAACTATTGACTGGACTAGAAGTGGGCAAATGCTGGTCATTCGGTGAACCTTGGGAATTTTGCAAGGAAATCTTGGAAAAACAGTCTCTCTACAATATGAAGTTGACCCAGTGGATAGCAGAGCAGAAAAAAGGAAAAAAATCCAGCCCCTTGGTGATATCGTTGAGCCACCAGTTCAGTCTTCACTTGAAAGTCACCAGGACCTACATCTAGAATTTTGTTCCATGAGCCAACAAATTCACTTCACTGTTTAAGCCTAGACTTGGATCCCACATTTTTTCACTGGCAACTGAAATGATCCTGACATAAGGTGCCAGTGAAAACATGCGGCATGGGAAGGCTGGTGTAAATGATAGTAAGAATCTCCACATTGTCTCTGGTGAGTAACAACCTTTCCAAAGTTGGTCCTAAAATACCCATGGGCAAGGAAAGGCTAGAGTAGACGGTAAAAACCTCAGCCGTGCTTCATTGATTTAACTGCACTCTCACATGCACAAGGAAGTG
The DNA here is from genome assembly GCA_004026765.1 of Micronycteris hirsuta. Lineage (NCBI taxonomy): Eukaryota > Metazoa > Chordata > Mammalia > Chiroptera > Phyllostomidae > Micronycteris > Micronycteris hirsuta. The sequence continues at coordinate 44,702 of PVJI01003664.1, forward strand.
ATCAAAGAAAGTAAGAGAGGGACCTTCACAGGCGATGGAAATATTTTACATTTTGATGGAGTGTGAGTTACATGAGCATATGCATTGTCAAAACTCAGCAAACAGTACACCTGAGGTCTGTATATTTCGTTGTATGCAAATTATCTTAATATGTCAATTTTAAAGGTGAATTTGAATCTAATCAAGCCTCCATATCTAACTACCAGCTTACAGGAAAGATGAGAGATAGAGAAGCATATTACACCACACCACAAGATCACAGTCGACCAAGTCCAGACTATGAGAAACTACAAGACAAATGCCCAGGGTCTTCAACAAATAAATGGCCTGAAAAAATAAGAAAGGGTCGGGGAACTTATTGGTTGAGAGACTTATGAGACACATCAGCCAAAAGCAGTGTTTTGATCTTGAGTTTGGATGTGATTCAAACAGATCAAGTATAAAAACAAGTTGTCTTGTAAGACAACTGGGAAAAATGACATGTGGACTAGGTATGATATGAAATAAGGAAATAGTGATAATTTTGTTGTGTGTGATAATAGTATTTTGGTTATTAAAAAAAACACACCCCATTCATTAGAGACATATGTGGCATATTCATGGATCAAAGGATATGATGCCTGGGATTTGCTTTAAAATTCACTGGCCCTCTTTCCTGGGAGATCTGATGAAACAAAATGTTACTGTTAGAAGCAGGCAAGGGTTAAAAGGGATTCATTGTATTATTCTCTCAAATGTGGTGCATGCTTGAAATTTTCCATTCTAACTATGGAAGGGTGGAGAGGAAAGGGATTTCAAAAAGAGACATCACCGAAGAAACTAGGATTAGCCCACTGCAAAGAGAACCCCATACAGATTTGTTTTGTATGATTCCAAACCGTAGGAGTGTCTTTCTTCCCTGACTACCATCTCATTTCATCTCCTCTGAATTCTTCTCTTACTCCAGTAACTATCATCCTTCAGCTTGGATCCTCCTCAACTTTCAGCATTAGACTCCTAGATGACTTTTGCTGCAACCACATCAATGATTCTTTTCAACTCAAAGCCTCCCTAGATATAGCTTCTCCGCAAGCATCTCCCCGCGTCATGGCTAGTTCCCAGATTCTGTCTGGATTCCACCCACTAGGCTGCCATGCCTTCATGACCTGCTGTCACTTTGAATTAAACTCAACATCACAGCTTCTCCCTAAATCTGAGAAAAAGGAACTTGATGAAAAGAAGTCTTTCCCAGTCTTCTTTCAGGTCAGTCCTCCTCCCAAGGGTAAAACCACACCATCATTCCTGATTCTTCCTTTTCTGCTGTCAATAAACCAATCGGCCCGAGAGCTTTCTATTTTGCTGTCTCTCTGCCCTCGACTTGCATTTCTGTATCCAACTACCACAGAACTAACCTCCCCACTTGGTCCAGCCTATCAACTGCCGTCAGGAGAACCACACCAAGCTGACCCTTTATGTCACACTTCCAACCAAAACTTCAGCTGACTCCCTACCTCCCTCAAGTCAGTGCTGTTTAGTTAACAGTCAAAGCTCGCAATAATCTGGAACCTTCCCACCTTTCTCATAATCCTTTCAACTAGTGATTTTTATTTAATTTTAATTTTTATCAAGGAAATCATGTATGTGTATATGTGTGTGTACACATATATGCACACCTATATTTTAAGAAAACAAAAGGTACTATAGGGGTGTATAAAGAAAAATAGTGTCTCCTGCCCTACCTCTCCCCAGTACTGATTCCTGCTCCCCAGAAGCAACCAGTTTCAACTCTTGCCTGCTTCTTCTGCTACTACTTATATCTGTATTTCTAAATAACAAGCTTATCCCATGATGTCTGGACTTCTGCCGTTCACATATTACTTACAGACCTTCCAGTATAAATGAGGATTTAGTTACTGTATTCCACTCCCTAATAAGGACAAAGCCCTCTCTTGCCTCACCCTCCCACATAGAATATCAAATCAATATTCAGAGATTGTATTACAACTTTGTAGAATACCATAAATACATTTCCTTACTTATACAACTTTTTTCCCCGTGGAATTAAGAGTTGCCTCATTTCGTATTCCATGGTTTTCTGGAAGCTGTCACTAACGCACCCCGAGATTCTGACAGGGCAGGTGGTCTCTCAGTGTCATTTAACTCCTGGCCACATCTCTCCCAGAACCCTTCATCCAGCGTGGACAGGTGTCCTCCAGGCCTGCTCTGCATTATTGTCCTAAGTTATCTTCCTGCATCTACCTCTTGGGAACCTCTCTGGCCTCTGAATGAGTCCCCTGTGCCCTCACCTCATGGCCTCCTTCTTGGTTCCCTCTTATCTGGGGATAATCATGTAGTAACTTCTGAGAAAGAATGCATCAAAGTTGATTTTTTGAAATTCTGGCTGTCTGAAGATGCCTTTATTTCAACTCTCACACTTCCGTGTAAAAATAACTAAAACTTGATTTCTAGGTAGGAAATAATTTTTCACAAGATTTTTAAGGGTCATACTGTTGAGAAGAAGGATGACATTCTTGATTCCTGATCCTTGATATGTACCCAGTCTGTTTGCTCTGGAAGCTTTCAAGATGTTCTCTTGGCATTCTGAAATTCCAACAGGATGTATCGTGGGCTGGGTCTTTTTTCATTATCTGGGCTCAGTATCTGATGGACCCTTTGAATGTGGGTACTCTACCTTTCAGTTGTCAGCCTCCTTCTTTTATTCTTTCTTTGCTAATTTCCTACCCTGTAGTTCTCTTTTCTTTCTTGCTAGAACTACTGTTCAGATGTTGGATCTCCTAGACTCAACTTCCAATTTCCTTAGCTCCGACTTTATCGTTCAATCCTATTGAACTTTCAAATTTCTGCTGTCTCATATATATTACTTTCTAAAAGCTCTTGTTTTTCCTACATGGTTTGTTTTATGGTCTCCTGTTCTTGTTTCACAGATGCCATATTTTCCCCCAAATCTTGAAGGACATAAATTATAATTTGGGTTTACTTTTTGACGTGTTTTTCCACTCCCTACATTGTTTTCACCAAGTCCCTATTTCTCTGTCTGCTGCTCATTCACATTTTTTTTAATTTTTATTTTTTTTAGGTTTAGTTACAGTTATTTGCATCCTCTCCCCTCCCCCCTCCCTTCCCCTCCCGTCCCACCTTGCTCATTCACATTTAAAAGTGAGCCACTGCGCACTGGCTGGAAGCTCTGTGTGCCCAGGTCGGGGCTGGCCGACTGATGGCTTCACTCGGGTGTTTCATTAGAAGGTCCCTAAATAACACAATCTGTAGCTCTCTTCCCTTAGACTGGTCACTTTGCCCAGCAAAAAAAAAAGCTCCCCCATTTTTAGCCTGGGAACAGCATCCCCACTTCATCTCTTTTTTCTGAGTTCATCCCTGCCTTCAGCTATAGCTCTGTCCCCCAGGCAGGCTCTGCTCTGCTCTGCTTCTCACACCAGCAGCAGCCACAAGGCTGTGTTGAGGTATGCACATGTGAATGTGCGTGCAGGTGCGTATGTGTGTACACACACATATGGCAGAGGTATGGGAATGACAGCTGACAACCTAGGAATCTAACTCTTAACTGCACAAATTTTAAAACTCGACTTCAGGTTTCTGGTTTTATTACACACAGGCGCACACACACACACACCGAGTCTCCCACGGCTGAGGGCTCCACAGTGCGAATCAGTCGGCTTCCTGGTGGACACTCCACACTGGAGGCTTGGGTTCCAGCTTTCCCAGCTCTGCCATTTATCTATCAGCAACTAAACTTTGGTTAACATTTCTCATATGCTGCTTCTCCTCTTCCATTCCTTTATCACTGATGGTTTATAACTTTCTTATACTTTTATTGCCATTTTGGTGAGTTTTCAGGAAGGAATGGAAATAAACACATGTTCAGTCACCGTGTTAAGTAGAAGTCCCCTGTACCGGTGAATTTCAAACTTCTGAGCAGCGTAATCTCACCCTTGATTCCGATGAAACCTTGTGCGGAATCACAGCCACAGAGCAGTGGCTGGAGGCTCGGCGACGCCTTTCCTACTCTTCAGCTCCAGGGCCTCTCCACCAAACCCAGGAGCCTTGCTGAACACACTTGGAGCATCTCTGTCTTACACAAACCTTCAACCCCAACAAAACTGCTCCACACGTCATTCCTTAACCATACCTTTCACAATCACATGTTCCCAACCTGGATCGCCTTCCTCCTTTTGTCTAAGTCCACCTCCAGCCTTTCCTGCAAGACCAAGTTTGATCCACCTCCCTCTGTGAGGCCTCCCGAACCCTGTGCTCTACGATGGTCACTCTCCCTCCTCACCTCTGCTCTGTGCGCCGCCTAACAGTAACTAAAGAGCAAATTATCCCCTTCATCCTTAGTTCCAGGTCCAGTGTTTTTTGCTCCTGGATAGAATAACTCATTGTCCAACAAGTGTCCCAGGGGTCTGAGAGAAGGGAGTGGCCATGATAAAGTGAATCAGGTGGCTCAATCTCGCTCCTCCGTGACTCGGTCTGCTGAGATTATCTGTAGTTTCACACTGTAGTAATACTTCCCTAGGCGGAACTTCTTCCATCAACTAGCAATGAAAGCTTAAGCATTCCGTTCTCTCTGGGTTCCCTGTGACATAGCAGAAGTGCATGCCAGGGACTCACAGATCTGGGCGTAAAATTTAGGAAGAACTAATAGGCTATGTGGGGTATAGAGTCGAGTCCTCTCCCAATAAAACATTAAAACTATCTTGAAAATAAGAAAGCTGGATCTAGTGTCCCACCTCAATCCTTAAAGAAGAGTAAAATCTCAGTCATCCTTGTAAGATACCATTAAATATCTTCATTTAGATTCCTTCCAAAAGTTCACCAGGTCAAGGCCTACATAGCTTATAGACCAGAGAGGTTAAGAGGCAGCAACTAGCACACTTACAGAGTTACCTCCGCTTTCAAACAGATCTGCTGTTAAACACACAAAGTACAGGAGTGCAATGCACCCTGTTAAAAGCCAATGATTAATCTGTAACACAATTGGAGAACTTTGACTACAGACTGGGTCTCTGATGATAGCAAGGAAATACTGATAACGATATAGTGGTTTTATTTTATTTTTTAATTTAATTTATTTTTTATTCTTTAATTTATTGATTTTAGACAGAGAGGAAGGGGGAGAGAGAGAGACAGACAGACATTGACTAGTTGTTCCACTTATTCATGCATTCATTGGTTGACTCTCGTATGTGCCCTCACTGAGGATTGAACCTGCAACCTTGGCAAATCAGGATGACGCTCTAACCAACTGAGCTACCCAGCCATGGCTATAGTGGTTTTATTTTAAATAAAATAACTTTTTAAAGAAATATATACAAAATATGGATAAAATGATACGATGTCTGGGCTTTGCTTCAAAATAATCCTGGATGGTCGGGGTGGGGAGGGGAGAGTGGGTGAGGATTACAGGTCAGGAGGTGGCGACGATTTTCCATAAAGGGCCACAAAATAAATACAGGGGTGGGCAAAAGTAGGTTTACAGTTGAAATATAAGTAAGTAATACAATTATTACTAAATAATAACACAAGAATAAACTCTGTGTTTCACATACTCACAACCATAAGCCCACTTTTGCACACTCCTGCATTTTAGGCTTTGCAAGCTATCCAGTCTCTGTCACAATTACTCAGCTCTGCCACTGAGCACAAAGGCAGCAGTAGGCAGTAAGTAAACAAACGAGTGTGGCTGTGTCCCAATAAAACTGTTCTTGCAAAAATAAATGGAGGGCTGGATTTTGTCCACAGGCCCATAGGTTTCCAAGCCCTGGCGCAGATGAAGCAAGACGGCTATAAGCTGATAATTACTGAAGCTATGTGTTAAATACATGGGGCTTTTCTCGGCTTTGTGCATATGTGAAAGTTTCCATCATAATATGATAATTTCAATAATAAAATGTTTAGTTTTTTTTCCTAAGAAGTCAATGTTTAACTTCAGTAACTTCACTGGACTTATAGTCAAAGTAGAAAACAGGATAAAGACTAAAGATGACAGATTATGAATTTCATTTCCAGAAGGATAAGGAAAAAAAAAAAAGAAAACACACGCATTCTACTGGAAAATAAACTAAGAGCAGCCCATCCATGGAAACTTGCAGGACAGAAGGAGAGGTGGTATTTACCTGGCACACACCTGCCCACTGAGCCAAAGGAAGCACAGGGGCTCCCCCACCTCTGACATCCTCTCCCTCCGCAAACAGAGTGGGGGACAACTGTTCATATTTTAAGCAGGAGCCCTTTGTGGTTGCTTGACTGGGAGGTGATTCTTTCCTGAGAGCAGAATACATTCCCTTGTGAAAGCTCTAAGAACAGGGAGACACATGTGGAAAGATCATTCTGCCCCTAGCAGAGAGGGAACCAAACCTCTTCTCCCTGAACTTGGATAGTCTTCTCTCACTTGGAAGCCTTACTCATCCTCTGGTTTTGGAGAATGTCAGCTGCATTCTCTCAAAGCCCAGCTGAACGAGAAGCACACTGTCTTCATGGACTGGTTGGGCACAGGGTGCTGTGAGATTCACCACCACTCTTACTATCTTGGTCTCCTCGTGCCCAGTGTTCTCACAGAGATGCTCTTAAAATCCTGGTATGTCTTAAGAAATAAGAGCAAAACTAAAGTAAGCGAATAGGAAAAGCAATCAATGGACCCAGGATAAACTGTCCCTGTACTTTGCTATCTCTGTGGAAAGAGACAGAAAACCTGGCCCTAACAGGATGTCTCTGTAGGTGAAATGACTGAGGGCATTGAGACAGCTATGGCCCAGGATGCCTCCCCAGCCTCCCTTCCTCCAGGATTCAACAGCCATAGTAGCTCTGTATACCACTTAATAAATCCCATGGCCATCAGTCATGGCCAATACAATGCATGAGAGGAGAGGGAAAATAGGAACAGAGGGGAAGGAATTTAGAAGGGGGAGACCAAGGGAGGAGGGGAAAAAGAGAGAGGAAAAAAGAGAGTAGGGGCAAATAAAGAGGAGGCTATAAGCAGTTAGTGGTAGACAAGCCACTGGGTGAGTCTCTTTTTTTTTTAGAGAGAGGGGAAGGGAGGGAGAAAGGGAAAGAAACATTAATGTGAAAGAGAAACTTTGATTGGCTGCCTCTCATATGTGCCCCAACCAGAGACTGAACTCACATCCCAGGCATCTGCCCTAACTGGGAATCACACCAGTGACCTTTCAGTTTGCGGAACAATACCCAACCATCAGAATCACTCCAGTCAGGGAACCACTGGGTGATCTTGGTGCCAGTTCTAGAATCTCAAGGCTCGTTGGTCCATGTCTTACCCTGGAGGAAGGGGCCGTTCCCAGGTGGTGGTCTTGGTATTGTGGTCAACATAATAGACACGGCCATTGGGCAACTCTCGTTGTTCCCATCTGAAAAATAAAGTCAAGGGAAGCATGAGACACACAGTTGAAAGGCAGTAAGTCCTTGCTTGGAAGGGATTCCTTCACTACTGATGTGGCTAATTTGAGAGGAAACATCAAAGATGACATGCAAGATCAACCCACGGGTCAAACCAGCTCGATGCTGTCACTGACAGGGGACCCCGCCCTGGAGTGCATCCTGAGAAAACTACAACAGCCCCCCTTTATGGACTCACAGTACTAGCCACCAATTGCTCTATGTTCCCCTAAATGACTCATGAAAATTCCATGGATTTTTCTAAATCAATGTTTCTTGCCCATTTCAAGATCAAAGATCCATTTAGGAATGTGATAAAAGCTGAGGTCTCTTTCCTTCCAAAACGCACTCACCAACAAAAATTTGTATACCATTTCTGTGGTTCACACACCTCTCCTAGAACTTACCTGTGGACAACTTCATAGCCTTTTTAGCCTATACTACTGGTTAACATCACAATTTATATGATTTATAATGACATGATTATACCACTGTTCTCCTAGCATCATATATATTCATGATTACATTTCTTTTTAAAATACAGGATTCGTTTACAGAGGACCTTTAAAAAGAGAGCGGGATGACTCAGAGGAGCACAGCACATTACTGACTGGCAGCACGGTGCCCGTGCTGTTTACTGACTGCCTTCCCTGTACGTCTGCGTGGCAGTTAGCCCGAGATCAGGGCATTGAGGGTGGCTCCCCTGTGCTAACCGAGGAACGACAAGGCAGCTGATGGTCTAAAGAGGTAGCCTACAAGCGAAATCGCTACAAAATACAGCCGAGGACACCCACCCCGACACTGCCAATTATTCCCACACTCAACAGTCTGATAATTATTCCACTTATCCAGAATACAATAACTGATATATAAAGAATGCAAACTTTATTTATTTATTTATTTATTTATTTATTTATTTATTTATTTATAATCCTCACCCAAGGATATTTTCATTGATTTGAGAGAGAGAGGAAGGGGTGGGGGAGAGAGAGAGAGAAAGGGAGAGAAAGAGAGAGAAACACTGATTGGTTGCCTCCCACATGCACCCAACCAAGAATTGAGCCTGTAACCCAGGTATGTGCTGTGACCAGAGATCAAACCTACAACCTTTGGTGTATGGGATGATGCTCTACTCAACTGAGCCTCCTGGCCAGGGCAAAAAAATCATATTTATAAAATAATTACCACTTTATAAAATATGTTAATGGTCCCATTAGTTTTTATGTTTTACATTGATTTTTTAAAAAGATACATTTATTTTTAGAGAGAGGGGAAAGGAAGGAGAAAGAGAGAGAGAAACATCAATGTATGGTTGCCTCTCACATGCCCCCTACTGGGGACATGGCCCTCAACCTGGGCATGTGCCCTGACTGGGAATCGAACTGGCAACCCCTTGGTTCGCAGGCCCGTGTTCAATCCACTGAGCTACACCAGCCAAGGGCTACATTTATTTTGTTTACTTGTCTTTAGGGTACTGCCTAGGGGAAGGTGACCTTTTCCAGATAGCTGGTACAGTTGGTTCTGCTGAAACAGTCGTTTTGAAAATGCCTATCTATTCCAATGTGACTGATACAGGAGGGAACAATTTGAGCATAATGCAAACTTTGTGTTTGCTTATGCATGATTTTGCCTTTGAGAAACACTAGATGAACACAGAAGTCTTCCCCCAACTGAACCCAGTCGCATAGGAATACAAAACTCACACATCTACCAGTTACCTCAGTGTACCATGTTGTACACCACACGCATCTGGCAGTACAACTCCCATCTGATTTCCAATAACACTCCTTGCACAACTTCAGGGCAATGCCAACAAACTCCAACCCTTCCGACATCTGCTTCCATAAGCAAATTTCAGGTCTTCTTATGGAAACATGCCATGTTTATTGTAATGTTATGTACCTCAACCATTTAACATGTAAAATTGTACTACCGTCACTATTAGGTTTCTAGTTTTTATATGTGTCACTGCCAAATTTTTGAGTGTATGCCCTTAACCCATTTTTCCCATAAGCCCTGCGGTTTTTGTGTGATTTTGCATAGCCTGGTGACTTTCAGGAACACACGTTATAGCAGAGCTGACTATACACTGAAATAAGTGTCCTAACTTCTCTTATGAAGCCTGGTGTGTGTACTCTGGTACACATAAGCTTTATTCAATACCATTTTTTTTTCATTTAAACCAGGATGACTGCACTGATCAGCCCTTCTGAGACTAGTTCAGATAGAGGCATGAGGTTTTTAAGACAGGAAAGGGAAGAGGCGCACCATCGTGCACCCGCTGAGCATCTACAATGAGCCACGGCTCATGTTTTACCTCATGCAGTCCTTGCCTCCACCCTTTAAGGTGGGAAGTGCCATCACCACTGAGGAAACCGAGGCTCAGAAAAGGTAAGAAACTCTTACATGGCATTCAAACTCAGTTCTGACTCTCTAGTCCATGAGTTTTACCATCATGTCACACTGAGAGGAAGAAAGACAGGAGGAAAAGGAAGGTTAAGTGGAATTTATAGGAACTTACTCCCTAGCAGACAGGTGCCAGGTGCTTTCCCGATCCCACCTCCAAGTGAACAGCTTTCCCTAGCACCAGACTCCAGATGGGGAGCCCTGCAGAATGAAGACGACTGGGGAGGAATTACAATGAATCCACTGTGTGCATTTCCAGCTCTGTTTTGATTACAACCCTCTGCTCAGATATGATCTACTGGAAGAGGTAGCACATTTTACAACAGAGGCAGCAGTGAAGCCCAGGGGTTCCGCACTCTCACCCCTCACCAAGGATTATGCTTGAGAGTATTTTCTCTCCTGGGTAGTCTTTTTACAGTATTTTTAAAAAGATTTCAGCCCTGGTTGGTATGGCTCAGTGGACTGAGTGCCGGCCTGCGAATCCAACAAAGGGTCGCCAGTTCAATTCGCAGTCAAGGCACATGCCTAGGTTGCAGGCCAGGTCCCCAGTACGGGGTACATGAGAGGCAACCACACATTAATATTTCTCTCTCCCTTCCCCTCTCTCTAAAAGTAATTTTAGGGATATATTTATTTATTTATGTACTTACTTACTTACTTACTTATTTATTTTTTAAACATTTTTTTAAAGATTTTATTTATTTATTTTTAGAAAGAGGGGAAGGGAGGGAGAAAGAGGGAGAGAAACAGCAATGTATGGTTGCCTCTCACATGGCCCTCACTGGGGACCTGGCCTGCAACCCAGGCATGTGCCCTGACTGGGAATCAAACCAGGACCCTTTGGTTCCCAGCCCGCGCTCAATCCACTGAGCTACACCAGCCAGGGCTTATTTATTTTAAGGAACCAAGGCACTTGGGTCAAGTCACCAGTATCCACTTCAACCAGAACCCTGAGCAAGAATACCCAGTAGAGCCCTGACTGGTGTGGCTCAGTGTTTTACTTATTTACTTTTAGAGAAAGGGGAAGAGAGGGAGAAAAAGAGGGAGAGAAATATTGCCTCCCACATGCCCCCAGCCAGGGACCTGGCCCTCAACCCAGGCAAGTGCTCTGACCAGGAACTGAATCATGACCTTTCGGTTTGCGGCACCATGCCCAGCCTACCGAGCCACACCAGTTAGGGCTCTACCGGGTATTCTTGCTCAGGGTTCTGGTGGAAGTGGATACTGGTGACTTGACCCAGGTGCCTTGGTTCCTCCCACTGCCAAAAGAGGAGCCTCACACTTCATTCAGTATTTCATTAAAAGGACAGAATCCTCTGGTAGAAGTGACCAGATGAAAATGCATAATGGGTAAAGTTAAAGATCTTTTCCCCATGGATGTCCCTTTAATGTAAAGACAAAAGAGTAACAGCTCTTGCCAGCTCAAGAGGCTAATGTCCCATCTATGGAGATCTGGAAGAGACCTTTGGGCAGGAAAGGCAGGCCAGTAATATGCTGTGGCTTCACACCAGCTCTCCAAACTCCTCCTGCCTGCTCAGTAATTGAGAAGCAAATCTGAAACCCTCTTTATTCATCTTACTTTGGAAATGAGGAAAGTCTTGAGAAAGATACTTGGCTTAAGTGTAAATACTGAAATATGGAAGCTCCTTGAGGCAATGGCAGGAAACAATCATAATGTTTGCTTCTAATAAACTTACTTAGCTGAAAATGCCTCAGAATTCCTTTCCTTGGCAATTTGGTGGCACAAAGCACCAACAAAATTAGTTTGCTCATTTGGAGGTCACTATTTGGAAATTGTCCGTAATATGTGGATGGGTCTACCCCCTTTGTGAAAACAAAATATTTATTGTAACAACAGGAGATAAAAGACACTTAAGGAACTTTTTCTTTATTCTAACAATTCTTTTGTTACAACTTTCATTTGATAAGTAGACTCTACTTTTGACTTCTTTTACAGTTCATTTGAGGCAAGGAGAAAACTTTGGTTTTGAAAAGTGGCTGCACTTTGGCTAATATTTTCACTGGAATCCCATGAAGTAAATGCCTTTAATTGACACAGCAGTGTTCCCACATACACTGCTAGAAAAGAAATCGGTGTGAAGTCCTCTGTGCTTATATTCAAGAGTTACAGCAGCTCTTTCCAAGCTTAGATGAGATCTGTCCATCCCATCTTTGATCCCAGCTGATCCTAGAAATGAAAGTCTCTCTTTCAGGGGCTGCCATTGTCCAGCAAATCTCAGTGTCCTATGAACCCCCTCTCTCCATTGGCTTAGCTAGAAAAATAGTTACCAGAGAAATAAGACCTTTCTTCCATTACCTTTTTGATACTACATTTTTTCCTTTAAAGACTGGACTCCTGCTCAGATTAAATGTCCATGTGGGTCCTCCCTCATCCATGACCTGGCCTAGCTGCTTTTCTTAGTTGAGAGAACTCTCAACTCCTCCCTTACCTGCACGTCTCCTCAGAATTCATACAAATCTCTTCCCTTCTTTCATGCGGCACAGTCAGTCAATTCTATTATCAATCAAACGAGCCTTCTGATTCTCATTTCTCCTCGCTACCTGCTGACCCACATAGATTAAGCCTTCCAACTGTCTTGGTTTTGTCTCTTGGAGCCAAGAAAGTGATACTAGCAGCGACCTTTCAGAGCACATCCCTGACAGAGATTAGGTTTCTGTCCCTTATAAGCATCTTCTTCCCGCTGAGATTAAAAGGCTTTTCAATCAAACTACCCATGGGTCTCAATACTGCATTCTGGTCACGTGGGTCACATCCTCTCCCACTGAATAGCTTTCTTTGATATGCTCTCAGCAACAGTGTTCAAAGCATGAAGCTTGATTCGGGTCCCTTCCCAACACATTGCTCCTTGGCCTTCAAACGAGTAACATTCAGTTTGACCATCGACTACACAGGGTCTTTGTATCTGAAAGTACTTGAAAGTAGCCTTCACATTCAATTAATCTCAGGTACTTTTGGAAACCTAAATTATCTTTGCTCCTCAGGATTGTAACTGTCCTTTATTCAGTTGTGCATCTTCCGTGTGCACACCCCAACCCTTCACCAGCATCATCATTAAAAGGGTAAAGGCTAAAAATCTCAATTGCATTATTGGGATGACGTGCAACCATTACTCTCCCGTGTTATCCTGAAAGGACACTCTCTGGTCACCTGAACCACATTTTCGTGGGGAAGGTTCCCTAAAAGGTCTTCAAGAAATTAATTCTCAATCACCTGCCATTACAATTTATATTCAATGATCCTGATCAACATACCTCTTGACCAGACTCCCCTACGTTTGAACAGAATCAGCTTCTCCAAGTACAGGATTAAGATAGGAAAGGATTAAAGCTGGGTGAGGGTGCAGGTTAGCAGCATAAACAGTCTCTTTACACGGCCCTTACGAATTTACATATAGAAAACTCCATCTTTGTGAGAGCATTATTAGCATGCATTATTTATTAATTTGTTCACTTACATTAACACAGGCACTGGTCATTAGTAAACCCAACCTCACTCAAAAAATATTCTCTCCTTAGAGAACAAAGTCAGGCCAACACCCCTACACACCTTGCTGGTTACTGACACAAAATCTAAACTTCAGGAAAACACACTGAAAGTGTTCAAGTATTCTGAAAGCTGCCCGAGTAGAAGTTCAATTTCCCGCAGGTAAAACTAAATGGAACTCATATTTTCTTACTCTATGCCCCTGTAATAAATGACTGAACCAAATCCTATTCCCCGAGCTCTGGCCATGTCCTGGGTGAACCATAAGATTTATATTCTCTGCAGCGACATTTTCAGACTGTTTTATGAGTCAGAAATCTGTGTGCAGTAGAACACATCTTTGGCTCACCGTTTCATTGCTTCAGTCGGTCCTTTGCAAACTGGGTAGGAAATGTGTTAAACTTGGTCCTTCCCCCAAGAACCTTTCTTGAAATGTTTAGCTTTCCTTTAAATCTTAGCACACTGACTCCATTTTTAAAACTCAACAACCAGCACTTTATGCCCTTTAAGCACAGGATGGCACAGTAGGAGCTACCGAGGCATCTGAATTAAATCTGTTTTTCTTCTCCTTCTTCAACAATCCCATTTTCTGCACCTTGGAAATATCTCTAAAGTTCTTCAGTGGAAGTTGGCGACATTAAAAGATACACTTTCACAGAGAGGCAAGACAATTCCTGGAGATAGTATCTATAAAGAATGTGTTTTTATGACCCAGTGATTCTACTTTTGGGAATATATCTGAAGAATCTTGAGACACTAATTCAAAAGAATATACACACCCCTATGTTCACTGCAGCATTACTTACAATAGCCAAGATTTGAAAGCAGCCCAAATGCCCTTCCACAGATGAGTGGATAAAAAAGTTGTGGTACATTTACATGATAGAATACTACTTGGCTGTAAAAGAAAAAAAAAAAGAAGAAGGAGAAGAAGAAGAAGGAAGTCTTGCCCTTCGTGACAGCAAAGATGGACCTGGAGAGCATTATGCAAAGTGAAATAAACCAGTCAGAGAAAGACAAGTACCATATGATTTCACTCACACATGGAATCTAATGAACAAAAGAATCTAACGAAGAAAATAGAAACAGATTCATTGATAGAGAACAGACTGACATCTGTCAGAGGGGAGGGGACTTGAGGAACTGGCTGAAAAAGGTGAAACAAAACATCTCATAGACAGAGACAACAGCCAGATTACCAGAGGGAAAGTGGGGCTGGGGAGTGGTAGGAGAGAGTAAAGCGGGAATAAATGGCGATGCAAGGAGACTTGACTTGGGGTGGTGAACACACAATGTACAGATGATGTATTATAGGTCTGTACACACCTGGAACCTATATAATTTTATTAACCAATGTCACCCCAATAAAATTAATAAAAAGTAAAAAAAAAATTTAAACATTGTGCACATGCACGATTTTCCAGATAAATAGTCACTCTTTAAAAAAAAGGTTAGTGAGAGCAATAATGGTATACTCTTTCCAAAGGACAATTTGACAGTATGGTCAAAAACCTTTTCCTACGTGAATACCCTGTAACTCCGCAACTCTGCTTCTAGGACACACCCTAAGGAAATAATTACGTGTTGAAGATTTAGCTGTAAGTGTGTCAAAGATTTAGTTATCTGTCACACTAGGTTGCAGAATGTTACAGAAAACTGGAAATAATCTAAATGTCCCAAAGTGGAGGGTTGATCAAATAAATGACGTTATTTCTATTATGGGTATTCAGTCATTTAAAATAACATTGTAGATTATATTGACTTGTTCAGATGTTTACAGTATATCAGATGGAAAAAGCAACTACAAAATAACACATAAGATAATCAAAATTATTTTTAAATTACATAAACATATTGTTTTTCATTAAATCTAAAGTGTCATCCATTCTTACCTGCACGGTTAAAATATTTTACAATAAGCAAATAAAATTGAAAAGTACACACCGTAAGATTGCCAAACTTTGGGAGATCTGTGTAAATGTGTACATGTATGTATGTGTGGTCTCAGGCAAATGGCTTCAAGTTTTCTCATTTGCAAAATGAGGATAAGAGTGGCTACCACTCAGAGCCTTGGGAAGACCGGGTGAAATAATGCAGGTGCGAAACTCGGCACTCCCCAACACACTGGAAACATTCAGCGCATGTTCGCTATTATTAATGGTCGGGAAAAAATATACATGAGAAGCATAACAAGCACCAATGGTTAAACCTGGCTGTTTGTTGTTGTTCTCCTTATTCTTTCTTCTATTCTCCACTCCCCCCCAAAATTTTAAGGGCTCCTGAGAATTGTCATTCAACAAACAGTTCCCACCCCATCTCCCTAGAAGCCAAGCACTATGCTAGGTGCTAGGGTTACAAAGGTGGACACAACAATCCCTGCTCTTGAGGAGCTCTCACGGAAGTTTAATAAAAAAGAAAATTCATTATTACGTATGAAGACATACATATAATAGGTTGAGAACATCTCATGGGCCAGCCCCAACAATAGTGGAATCTTGGGAAATACGGCTTTTGCTTTGAGACGATAATGAGGAAGTCAGAAACATGTACTACTTGGTACTACTTAAGCAAGTATGTCAAAAACTAAACCCTATTCAACAAAAAGGCACAGATTCTCCCCGTATAATCCTTTTAAATGGTGCTACTCAAAAGTATGGTTCATGGCCCAAACTGTCACTGTTCAGCCACTAGAAAAGTACAGAAGTTTCTGAGCATTTGGAAACTTTCATACCAATTTAATATTGCCACACTGAAATATGTAATCATTGATTTGATCAATAGATTTGTCTCATCGAATAGAGACCAAAAGTAAGGATCTGTAACAGACTGAAAAAAAAATTAAAACAAAGAAAACAGGGGAAAAAGGGCTGGTTCTTCACAGATAGTTTGAGAAGCACTATTTTGAAACTCCTTGGGTAAGGACCTTTGGCTAGTGCCAAAACTGAGTTTGGAATGAAAATCGATGGCGGCAGCTGGTTTATAACTCAGCAGAGAAGCTCCAAATTCCAACATCTCTTAAAGCGTGTCTACAAATAAAACACCGAAGACCTGTCACAAGGTTGTCACCCTTGACAGTGTCTCAGAGACCACCTGGAGAAAGGGCCTCTGGGTCTCCACGACTGGGCTAGCAGTAGGGGAGATGGCACATCAAAAAGATCCAGAAAACACCCCTCCTCAGTTCATTCTACCCTGAGGCAGGAAGGGACAGGGCAGCCAATGACTGCGGGAGAAGGGATGGTGTGAAATGGCAGAGCTGAGGTAAGCCGGCAGTCCAAGCACAACGGCCTCCCTTATATAAGAAACCACAGCAGAGCACGGGCTGCCAGGGTGAAATAATGTGCCTCTGTGTGCGAGGCACTGAGTGAGCTGCAAAGCCTGGGACGCGCTTGGAGTTTATCTAAGCCATGTACACAGGGTCCGTTAATGAGCCTTCAGTCCCCTAAGTGGGCTCGGTGCTGATAAAAACCAGATGCAGGGCCAACTGATCAAAGTGGCCTCACTCCCCATCGCTGCTGCCGGGACCACTATCTCACCATGTCTCCTGAGCCTTCCTGGCATCCCCGCCATTAATGGACATTTGCAAGCTGCAAACAAGACACCCTTACAGTTGGCTTCTTTCATGCTAATTAAATTTAAAAGCACAGAAAGCAGGAGCGTTTAGCGACAGGGAGAAAAGGGATCAGGGGAGTTCTATGTGGACTTAAGCAGCCCAGCTTTCAAGAGCTTTCAGTTCTTAAAACATACAGACATGTGTGACCTCTTTATGGCTAGTCTCATCTGCTGCAAGCTCCAGAAAGGCAACTCAGCAACTGGAAAAATAAGCCCTTGGGATCCCCAAGTGAACCTTGCTTGATTGCTCAGTAAAGGAGACTGAAAGAATTGAGAAGATAAAGTTAGAAAGAGACAAAGTCAGCTGGATGCCTTAAAAGAGCACTCTATTGGGACTCAGGAACGCCTTAGCAGAGAGGAGCCGTGCTCCAAGGTATCTTCTAGTGCATGAGGACCCCGAGTGAGCCCAGAAGAACATCCTGACCCTGTGACAGACGCATATTTAAAACACAAAGCTAGTCAACCCAGTCAATGATCCTTAAGCTCTTGCTCTTGGGAAGAAATGCAATACCCCTGTCACAGTTGTTCTTTATTTGAGGTACTGGAGAAGCAGAAAACATTCAATCAGTTGGAGAAAAAAAAGTGGCATTTAAATTTATTCATTACAAATATGTCCGGGGCCTACTTTGTGCCAGGCTCCCTGCCACCTTGGTGTTTACAGCCCAGCAGGGCAGAGAGGCGTGAAACAAGCAATTACACGAGCGAGCAGAATTACGGTGCGGCACGTTTGACCTTGTCCACCAGGAATCAAGGGAGAATCCCCACAGGAGTGCTGATTTTGAAAATGGTGATGAGACCTGAAAAAGGATAGGAATTAATGGACAAAGTAGTGAGGAAGTTTCCAAAAACAGCAATTAGCATGGCAGAAGGCCCAAACGGAGAAAGAGTGGTGCATTCGTCAAACGGAAATAAGTTCCTCTGGCTGGAGCGTGGGGAGCAAAGCAGCGCCCTGGCCTGAGGGGCAGATGTGGTCCCACGTGCAGGACTTCTTAGGCTTCACCAAGGACTTGAGAATTCATCCCCGAAGAGAGCGATTTTCAACCTTTTTCATCTCGTGGCACACATAAACTAATTATTAAAATTCTGCAGCACACCAAAAAATATATTTCTTGCTGATCTGACATAAAAATTGGTGTAATTTTGATCCATTCACTCTGGACAATTACTGTTGTGTTGTCATTTATTTGACACTCTAAGGGAAGAGAGGTCAGTCCCTGACTAAGTAGTCAGGTATTGCGTGTTTTAAAAATTCTTGCAGCACGCCCTGGCTGGTGTGGCTCAGTGGACTGAGCGCGGGCTGGGAACCAGAGGGTCCCGGTTCGATTCCCAGTCGGGGCACATGCCTGGGTTGCGGGCCAGGTCCCCGTGAGGGCCATGTGAGAGGCAACCATGCATTGCTGTTTCTCTCCCTCTCTGTCTCCCTCCGTTCCCCTCTCTCTAAAAATAAATAAATAAAAATCTTTAAAAAAAAAAAAAAAAAAAAAAATTCTTGCAGCACGCCTGTTGAAAACTGGTGCCTTAAGACAATGATGCCAATGAAGCATTCTAAGTGGAGAAATGTCAGGCTCAGAGTTTTATTTTAAAAGGTTAAAACTGCCCTGTCCAGTGTGGCTCAGTTGCTTGGAGCACTGTCCTATAAACCTAAAAGTTGCGGGTTAGTCCCCTGTCCAGGCACGTTTGGGAGGCAACCCATAAATGTTTGTTTTTCTCTCTCTTTCTCTCCCCCAACCCCTCTCTCTGGAATCCATGGATATGTCCTCAGCTGAGGATTAAAAAAACAAACAAACGAATAAACAGGTTAAAATTGGTCCTGACTCCAGAAGCCACGATACCAGGAGTAACGGAATGACCCATCTTGTCTGCATTTCCTAACTTGTAAATAAGCTGGGATGGGGACGATAGGTCACAAATTGCAAGGGTCACTGTAGAACATGTGCCCTGTGCCTTCACAGGCCAGAGAGCTGAAGGCCTGCCAGGCTCACAGATGCATACTCAGCACAGCTGGTGGCAACCTCCAGGTAGGCAGCTCAGGATCTCCGGCCTCCCGTTGTCTCAGAGATGGGTACCCCGAAGGAAAACTGGGTCCCAGTATCTTTCTCTGGACCGACACACGCGTTAAAGTAGGCAGCAGCCTCCCCAGCCCCACACGCAGGCCTTGTCATGTTCTGAACACTCTAAGGAAAAGATGCTGTCCAAGCTCTCCCTCCAAAAGTGCTGCAGCCTCTGGCAGGGTGAGGGAGGAGAATTGCTTCCCCGAGCCACTCCATCCGCCAAACTTAGAATAAAGAGCGTTTTCAGAGCCTGGAGTTTTCCAGCTGCCTGGAAACAGGAAGAGCCCAATCCCAGAGAACAGTAAGCCTCACACACGCCCTGCATAAAGACACGTTGAGCCATTAGCCCTAATTGCCTGTGACTGACACAGGAGTGAAGCTGGCCTTCCAGGCATTTGCTCAGTGGGAAGAAAACAAACAGCTCACAGGGGACCCGGGCAGCCATTTTCTCTTCTTTCTGCCAAAATGATTTTGCTCTGTTCCCCCCAAATTATATACAGATTTGAAATTATTAACCAAACGAAGGCCTTTTGAGTAGTCCTTACCACACAAAAGAGAAAAGAAATCTCGGCAGGGAGGAGTTGGACACAGCAATTGGTTATTAATCTTTCCACAAAATCAAAAACTTCATAAAAAACTTTTCTGAGCCACCTCTCAATACCCTCAATTCACTCCAGGTTTGAGGTATTAGGAACTACTTGCAATACTTTTCATTTGTTCAACACACTTTATTAAGAAATATGAGTTAAGTAGTGTGCCAAATGGTAAGGAGATGGAATATATATGTGGTAAAAAGCTGCGTGTGCCTTCAGATTCAGGATTTTTGTTTTAATAATTGGGCTTTCTAAAGTAGCTTAAGGACCATACAGCAGATTACATACCAAAGAAGGGACCATCCACCCTTCCCTTTTCCTTTATGAGTTACAGGGCTCAGAGGACCGACCCACACCCTATCACCACCACCAGCAGTCAGACTGGAGACCGAGGGGACAGACACTGGTTTCCTTGGGACCACACCGATAACCAGGATGCACGGCAGGTCCACAGGGGGACTAGCCTTGCTATGACTGGTAGCCCTAAGATTAGACTTCATTTCTAGTTCACAACCATTCCCTTCCATCACAGTTCTTTCACAACCACTTCAAAAACATCACTCACCAGGTGCAATGCCCACCATAGGACGAGAGCTTCACATACGCCACCTTATCCGAGTCCCTTAACTTTCTGGGGAGGTATGTCCCATTGTTATCTCCACCTTACCAAGATGGTAAGCCCCTGAGGCAAGGTCAAATAGAGTCAAGTGGGGATTCAAACCCAGGTCTGTTTGATTCCTGGGTCCACGTTTTTAATCTGCACTCACTGTACAGCCAGACTGAATTTCCTTTTGGCTTACGAGGGCCATCTTCTTAGCTTCCAAGATCTGTACCATCAGATTTAATTCTGAACTAAAGGATAGCAAGGAAACCAGCAGTCCGTGCTAATATGAGCACCAGCGGCGGGAATAACATACAGTAATATTCAGAGCCTAAAGAGTTTAAGAGAGAAAAGCCGATTTCTAGGCAGGATCTAGGCAAGCACCCTTCAGTGACTTCAGAAGGCAAAATAAGTTTCTTGTTCTATAAAAGCCGCATGCTTTGAGTCAAACTGTTCATTTCTAGTCACAGTATAAGGTAGCATTGATTCTGCCCCTGATGATTTAGCTTCTCTTTAAGATTTCTGTAGAACAAGCAGTTTTTCCACACCTCCCTCGGTCCTGAGCATAGCAGCCTCCCCAGAGACTCCTGGCCACTAGGTAATAAATAACCACGTTGTTTCTGCCTTGGTGAAGGAGCCTCAGTCTTTGGAGGGGTGGGAAGCACTGCTGTGGGACAGAGGGCTACTCACCCAGCAGGCAGAGCATCCGGGGCCTGGGCCGCCGCCGGGAGCTGTTGTGTGCCCGAAGTGCTGGGCTCCGTTCCTTCAGCTGGCGCGGCCGGAGCAGGGAGAGACTCTGCAGTGGGGTTTGGGGTGACACTCGAGGCTGCAGCAGGTGGGGATGTCACACCAACAACAGAAGGTTCTTCAGGATCCGTGGCTCCGGTAGGTTCTTCAGTCACTAAAAATACAGAAATATTTTAGAGATCAACTAAGATTTATGTTCTCCTGTACTAGGTTTTTTACCTCATGTGATAACACAGTACCCACAATGTGACATGCACATACATCCACTGATAGCAGAAAAGTTTTTCAGAACCTAACTTTGGAAATTAGGGCAAGTCACTAATGGCCTGCCAGAAAGAAATCAGGAGATGAATCTGAAATAAACGGGTTATTAAATACTACCTCTATTATATAAACTTATTAAATTTTTCTAACATACTATGGTTACATATACTGAAATAAAAGAGTAGCAGGAAACTTAAGGATAACAGGGAAGTACACTGGCGATAAATGGAGCAAGGCCAAGTTTATGGGATCATATTAATTTGTTTAAACTTGTCATTTGTCTGCAAAGTGCAAATAGCCCCTTCATTCAAACAGCCCCACACAAAGAGGCAGAAAACTTCTAATAATGTCCTTGTTCTTTTAAAGACTCACACTCAAGGATTAATATGAAAAGGAGGGGGCTCCAAAGATACAGGACTTGTCTCCAGGGTAACAAGAGACAAAGAGACAGAAGTGAAACAAGTTCATTGAGTCTCACTGCTCCACATCTTCATCTCTTTGATAGTCACCCCCGTTCACTCCAAGACAGTCTCACTCAAAAAAAGGTTTCAAAGAACTGTAATTCTTTGGAAATGAATAAGCCATATGGAGAGAAATTCCTACATATGAGATTGCATCTACGTACATTTATACTACTTTGTTGGAAAACGCTGTAGCTGCTTGTCATTTAGCCTCATTTTCCTAATTCAGAAATTCTTTTTGCAGTTTCTTTAACAAATGGCTACCCAGATTCCTCCTGAACATGTCTTCTGACGGGCAGCTCACTGCAGAGTCTTTCCATTGCTGAACAGATGTAGCTACCAGAAGTTTTTTCTTATGTTAACCTGAATTTCACTAGCTGGTCTTAGTCCCCACTCCCCAACTAATACCAAACGAGTATCTGAACATCCTGTTTCTCATTCACCTTCTCTTTTCCAGTAAAAAAAAGCCCACCATACCTTTAATGTTTCTAGGCCACCCTCTTCTTACCACCTGGCCACCCTCTTGTAGAGATCTTTTCCTACTGCCTCTCCTAAGTAATGATATCAGGAGCTGAACATAATAAGTCAGATACCATCAGACCAGTGGAGTCAGATTTCCAACATAAATGATATTAATTAACCTTTACAGGACACGAGTGTGTACCAGGCAAAGTGCAAAAGCATTCTGAATTCTTTCATTTAAGCCTCACACACAATCCCAGGAGTTAGATACAACTAACATCCCCTCACTTTACAGTGAGGAAAAGAAGAGATTAAATAACCTGCCGAGGTCAGAGGGTACCCCTGCTGTCTGATTCCAGAGCCTGCACCACTCACTCATTACAGCCCACTTGCCCCTTTCTGCACATCCTCTAATGCCACTCAAGATTATAATGATGCTGAAGCAACCGCATGACCCTGCTGGCTAACACGACACTGGAGGTCAGCTGAACTAAAATTTCTTCACAGGATGTGATGCCAAGCTTGACCTTAACACATGGGTAAGAGCCTAGAGGACTACCTACAATTAACTTACTTGCTTTCTTCCCAGGAAATGATAGACAGTCTGCAACACAGGCTGAATTAGTTGTTTAAAAAATGACTACATCTTATGCAACTGATGTTTCCCCAACATAAATGCAGTAATTTATACTTCTATCTCACTTGAGTTAGTAAAGCACAACAGATAGCAATTCTCTTTATGAAAATCTATAAATTTTACTCAATTCCAATTAAAAAATCATGACTTTTTGAGAACTAATTAAATTCATTATAAATATTATAAGAACAACTAAAACAGAAGAATAGCCATGAAAATTCTAAAGACAGTCTGTGTGTATGTGTAAGGGGGTGGTATTAGTTCTCTAAAGTATTAACACACAAAGCTACAAAACTTAAAACAATGTTGCACTGATATATGAATAGGTAGATGCCAACTAAATAAACAAGAAAGTTCAGAAACAGAATTAAATAAATATTAGAATTCATATGTGACAAGGTGGCATTTTAAATTACTGCAGAAAAGATAGGTTATTCAATAAACAGTGCTGTAACAACTCAGTATGTATTGAACAAAAACTGAGTTATAGCCCTCTCTCCTTACATCAAAATAAATTCCAGATGAATCAGAGATTTTGACATAAAAAAATAATGAAACTATAGAGGAACTAAAAAAAAACACCAGAATACTTTTACAATCTCAAAGTGGAAAGGATTTTTGAAAGATCACACAAAATCTAGAAGTCATAAAAGGCTGATAATTCAACTACATTAAAATGTTTTAAAAATCTAAATGGCAAAAAAAAAAACCCCACTATGAGCAAAATTAAAATCAAAAGAAAACCAAGTGGGAAAAATTATTATTAACTCATATTAGAGATGAATGGCTAATTTCTCTGATACGAAAAGAGCCTCCACAAATCAACAGGAAAAAGACCAAAAATATGCAAAGACACTTCAAAGATAAGGAGAGAAGATTACCCTTAAAAATTTGAAAACATGCTGGATATCAACATGAAACACAAAATACAATTTAAGACTATAATGAAATACTGCCCTGGCTGGTGTAGTTCGGTGGATTGAGTGCTGGCCTGTGAACCAAAGGGTTGCCGGTTCAATTCCCAGCTAGGGCACATGCCTGGGTTGTGAGCCAGGTCCCCCGGGGAGGGTTGTGAGAGGCAACCACACATTAATATTTCCTTCCCTCTCTCCCTCCCTTCCCCTCTCTCTAAAAATAAATAAATAAAATCTTGTTTAAAAAAGTGGGATGTGCACAAGACTATAACAAAATACCATTTTTAACCTCAGGCTGACAAGAGTAAAAATATTTAATCACATACTGAAAAGAGTATAAGAAAAACGCATTTTCACATACTGCTGGTAAGAGTAGAAATTGCTAGAACCTCTGTGGAGCACAGTTGGCCAATATCAAAAATTTAAATGCAATAATTAAAAGGTGGGGGGAAGTGAGGGTGGGGGTGATGAGTTTATTCTAATACTCTTCACTTTCTATATGTTCAGTGTTTGGGTACAGGAAGCACATGATGTCTGGGTGTCTCTCTTTTGCAGTGTTAGCAGCCATTGATGATTATTGCCTAAATCCATTCATTGGTTAGATGCAAAACAGTAATATTCTAATTCTATCATGCCTATAAAAGAAACTCTGCCTTATCAACTATTTGGCTATCTTTGAGGTTCAGTTTGTAAAGAAAAGGCAGGAAAAATGCTTGAGTCTCTTCCTTTATTTACCAGTTTTCAGAATAATGAGTTGGTTTCCTCAATCCTCCAAAAATGAACAAAGAAACTTTGACTGGAAATATGAGAGAACACTCTGTAAAGTATATGATTGTTTATCCAGTATGCTGCACACCTGAAGCTGTTACAAAATAATATTGAATGTAAAATGTAATTGAAAAATAAAATTAAAAAAAAAACACAGAAATTTTGTTTTGTTTAAAAAGCCCTATGAGTTCTTAGATTTAAACATATTTAAAATATTTCAATCTGTTGTGATTACTGTTCTTATTGATATTAAAATTGTCCACTGTTCCATTATGGGCTGCAGTTAGCAGAAGCAGAAAGGAGCAAAGCTATTCGAGTTGGCTTCGAATTCTATGGAAAAACTTCTCGGATAATTATTAAGTAGGAAAGTGCAGACAGCATATATATTATGTGTGTGTTTAAAGAATAAATATGCATATACTTGTACATTCAAAAAATACCTTGGAAAGAATTATAAAAGAAACACAATGGTGACTGCCTCTGGGGAGGAAACCAGAGGCTGGAGGGCTAGACCAGGAAGGAGACTTTCTTTACACGGTTTAAGCTTTTATACTTCCAAAGTGTCGATAATCTATATGTACTGCCTATTAAAAATGATTATTATTAAATTGTTGACCAGAAAAAGAACAGAAGCAGAGCACACGGCACCCCAAAGGAAGAAACCCTCCGATCACCGCTGTCTGGACCCCGCTGCTCATGAAGCTCCAAATGGAGGTAGAAAGACCCCCACCAGCACCGTGCCTGTCCACGGACCTCGCCGAGAGCCTTTCCCCCGCCGGAGCAGCTCATCTGCTTAGGAGTTTGGTGCTGCACCTCAAGTTTAGGTTTGGAAGTAGAATATGAAAGCCAGATATTCTAGCATCAACAAACTTTCTGGGTCCATGTTTATACTTTTCTGCTCTAAAAGACTGTGTCTGTGTCCACACACACATTCTTAGAAAATGGGGGCTTGAAAGAACCTCAAGGTAAAATCTACGGCTTATAGTCAGAAGAAACTAAAGTTCAGACAATTAAGTTATTTTTAAAGTAACCTGGTAAACCAGGGACAGAGCATCATACTCGAGCTATGATGTGACTTCAAGTAGAGAGAAAAACTGGATTGTCAAGACAAGAAATTTCAATTTCATCAAGCCTTAGAGAATCATTGTATTTTACATTTTAGCTCTGTTCAATATAGCTAATATTCCCTTATCAACCCTAATTATCTGATGTATACGACTTAAGTTCCCCAAAAGACAGTACCCTTCTTGAGAATGGGGGCAAATTCGTTTCCTTTTTTTGAATTATTTCTACTCCGTACCTCCTATGTTCTTGCCTCCACATCTTTGCTCAGCTCAGCCCTCCTCCTGGAAGGCCCTGCCCCCACTGCAGCCCTGGCGGATCCCCTTTGCAGAGCCCACAGCACCTATGGGCTTAGCTCAGACACATAGCCCCCACAACATCTGCTGCATTGGCCGGTACCTGGCTGATGGTGTCTTTTCAGCTTTCCCCCCCCTGAAATAGATTATAGGGCAGATGCCTACCTTTATACTTCTTTATACAGTTCATAGTGCTTAGCAAAATGTCATTCAATAAATACTCGTTCAATAATCCTAATAATCTAGCTAAAGATATTTGAAATAAACCACCTCACATTTGGGTAACACTACCATTCATAAAGCAGTTTTGTTTTAAAATTTTTGATTTTGGAATAATTTTAGATTTATAGAAAAGTTACAAAGATAGTACACTCTTCATCCCCAATATTACTACCTACTTGACATAGCACATTTGTCAAAGCTAAAAAAAATTAACATCAGTACATTACTATTAACTAACCTCCAGGCTTTATTTGGATCTCACCAGCTTTTCCACTAATGTCCTTTTACTATACCAAGATCCAGTCCAGGATCCTGTGTTGCTTTTAGCAAGTTCATTTTCATTAGTTCATTTATCCTCCCAATAGCCCCATGAAGAAGATGTTATTCCGGTTTTACTGAAGACAAAACTGAGGCTCACAGAGGCACCATTCAGAAAGGTGCCACGCGGTCAGCAAGTAGCATAACCAGTGCTCAAATCCAGAACAACACGAAGTGAAAACAATGGAAGGGGTGGGGGAGGAAAGAAATGAAAATGACTTAGATAGTTGTCCTGTACGGGAAGAAAGGCTGGCTACCAAGGTGAGAGAGGAAATGGGGTAAGCAGGTAAAACGGCAGCTGAATGGCCTCTGGTTTCTGCAACGAGGGGTATTTCACAAGGTTCCCTCTGTGGTGTTGGTCAAACATCCTAACTTCATGAATCAGATATTCATTCAGACTAAGACTCTAATATGCTAGTCACGGTTAGCCAAAAAGAGATCAAGAATTGGAAATTCTTTTCCTTAATCCTAGACACGCTGCCAACTCGCTGTGTGTTCCAAGACCTTTAGGTCCATTTGATGTACGACTGTCTTTTCAGCACCCCAGCTTAGGCAAGGAGAAGGCGGTAGCCAACGATGAAAACTTTAAACTCAAGATCAGCTCACAACATATGCTCCACAGTAAAGCAGTCACATCTCTCATCTGAACACAAGTAAGACACCTCCAGTGCAACTGATTATTCAGCTCCTCACGAGAGCAACCAACAGTACAATAAACTGAAACAATTAGATGGAAAACAAAAAACAAAAAAAATGTAAGAATGGACAAGGCCATGTCATGTTAACTGACGGGAAAGTTCAATCATTCCCTGGTCAATGTGTAGACTCAGGCCATTTCCATTTGTATTATACCGCGCTTCGAAAAATTCAAAGTCTAAAATTTGTTTTGAAAATGTGTAACGATCAAAGAAAATCATGGAGAAAATTTAATAAGGCAAAACCAGCCCTTCCAGACATTAGAAAAACATGCTGTAACACATCAATAATCAAAATCACATGACACTGGCTCCAAACTGGAAATAAAATAAATGGAATGTGTAAAGAGTCCAGAAATGAGTTTTCACTGCATATAAGGATGTGGTAAAGTGATAAACACTAAGTAAAACCACAGTGAGAAAAGAAAACTATTTCATTAATGTTTATAGGAAAATAGGACCCTGATATGGAGAAAAATTAATGTAACCCAGCCCTCATTATATTTCTCTATGTATAGATATAGATATACCACTGTAAATTCCAGTGGGACAGTTATTTTTTAACATCATGAAAAGAAGTAAAACAGAATAAAGTATTTATTCCACTTATAGACAAGAGAAATTCTTTTCATTACTGAAACAAAAAGTAAAATTAAAAATATTAAAAATGCTCATACACAATGATTTTAAAAATTTGTAACTTTCTATGAAAGCCATAAAAATGAGATAAGAGGTAAAACAATGATATAAGAAAAAACTCATCATCATAAATATAACAGATAAAGCATGTACCTAGATACTTCATACCCCTTAGGGTGGCTATTATCAAAAAATGGAAAAAACAAGAACTGGCAAGGTGGAAAATGGGAACCCTCATTCACCACTGTTCGGAATGTAAGTGCAGCTGCTCTGGAAAACGTTTCAGAGCTTCTCGAAAAGTGAAACACAGAATGACCCTATGACCTATCAACTCTACTCCTGGGTGCCGAGCCAAAAGAATTAAAGCCTGGACTCGGACACATACCTGTACACCCTTGTCACTGCAGCCAAGAGGTGGGCACAATCCAAATGTCCATCAACAGGTGAAGGACGAAATAAAACGTAGTGTGCACACACGGAATATTATTCAGTCTTGAAAAGAAACAAAATTCTGACACATGCTGCCACATGGATCAATCTTGAAAACAATGTTAAATGAAATAAGCCAGAGACAAAAGGACAAATCATTCCACTCACAGTATGAGGCACCCAGAGTAGGCAAATTCAGACACCTAACGCGGAACAGAGCTACCAGGAGCTGGGGCCGGGGCGCAGGAGGAACGGAGGACGTCCCTGTTTGAAGGGTGCAGGGTTTCGGTTTGGGGTGACGGATAACGATCTGGAAGGGGATAGTGATGAAGCTGCACAACATTGTGAATGTACTTAATGCCACTGAACTGTACACTCAAAAATGTTTAAATGGTAAATTTTACGTTACAGATATTTTACCGCAATTTGTAAAAAAAAAAACAAGTGAGAAAAACAAACCTTGAACCTAGGATAAATAAATCAACTTCCAAATCTCCAAAGGATAATGAAACACTATGAAAAGAGTCACACAAGAGAAAGGAAACAGTCAAGCAACTAAAAACTGAAGACATGCAAGGAGGTTAAACAATGAGGCGGCACTTAATACCTGTTGGCAAATAGACAAACCAGTATTTACACACCAGCAGAAAAAAATAAACCTCCCCACCGCCTCAGGAAAATTTGACACTGCCTTGTGACAGGGCTGTTTCAAACGTTTTAGAAAACCATCTGATAATATACATCGATCTCATTTTAAAATGCATATCCTTTGATTCAAGAACTTCATTCAAGAAGAAACAGCTGTGTGGAAAGATGTCACATTAGGATTTTGTTTTACAATGGGGAAATAACTCTGGAACTGAGGAATGGCTAAAGGAAGTATGATGTGTTAACTGTGAAACAGTATGAGGCCACTAAAAAGGGGTAAACAAAAAGACCACAGATACATGCAAGCATGTATAAAAAAAATAACAGCGAATAAAAGAAAATCGATACACGATGCATAATTCTAGGATTATGAAATTATTTATAAAGATAAAAACTAATGTTGATTGAGAGCTACTTATCCCAGGCATCATGCGAGGCACTCTTCATGTTTTATATAATTTATTCCAATAACAACCCACGAGATACATACACATCGTGTCCTAACTTTATTAACGAGAGAACTAAGGCCCAGGAAGTCCCTGGGCCGTGCGCACATTCTGCACAGGAGCGATCAGAATCTGACCGCAGCCAGTGCGACTCCTGACCTGTGTGCATGGAAATCACATTTTAAGGGAGTCAGTGAGAGATGTAATTTTTTGGGATAAAGTTTTAAATAAAAAGTGAAAAAGTAAATCATTTCACACAAGTCTCAATGAAGTGCTATACCATTAGTCTATTTCTTGATTCCACCACTTCTAAAACTTAGAAATATTAGATTTATATAGACAGGCTGCCATTCACTTTCATTTTGTAAAAAATGGTTACCTTGCAGTTGGGACAACACAAAAAAACCACCTGGAACTCAGCTCCATTTTTGCCCCAGATGTCTTTTGCATGCATAACTGCAGAGCACAGCCAGAAGGGCCTGCCCAGTAAATCTCGGATGTCGGTGGAAACATTTCCTGGAGGCACGGCTCACCACCACCACCATTTTGGAACTGGTCCTCGCAGTCCTAAGAGCGCCGTGTGGAAGGATGGAGCGTCCATCTCCTCAAAGCCCCTCCCGCTCTTGTGCTGCCACAGCGGGGGCTCCTTCCTGCTCCCCAAAGGCAAGGAGAGGTCTTTCTGTACTCCTTGGATAGACGTTAAAGAGCCTACAAAGTCCTGCTGGCTGGGAGGCAAAGGTGAGCTGTCATCACAGCAGAAAGGAGAGAGGAGAGAGAGGAGAGCAGCCAAGAACTTAGTATTTTAACAGGCAGAAATCCCTTAAACGCAGTGACTGTCCTTCACAGGTGGGCTTGGGGAATCATTTGGGCACTCAGATACACCACCAGAAAACATTTCCTAGGCAGTTCGGGGTTATGGCTATTTGGCTTTCGGAAGACATGGCTGGCCCCTGCCTCGTCTACTGAAACACAATGTTCCTGGAGATAAGGACAAAACGCAAAGGCACCTAAAAATAAATGCCAGGGAAATACACATCTGTTTAAACATCAAGAGTGACTCAAAGACCACCACCATATATAGTCAATTTACCAACGGTTTCCATAAGGAAAGCAGAGGAGGCTGAGAGAAACCAGTGAGCCCTGAGGAACAAAGCGGCTGGTGTACGGCCAAGGCTCCAGGAAACGGTTGGTTCCAAAGGGCCAGTTCCCCTTCCCCGTCTGTAAACACTGGCCCTCCCCGACGAGCGACTTCTTTTTCTAAGGGAAGCATGTGTACTGGAACTTCAGAGCTGCACACGATTTTCTGTAACTCGGCCCATGGCCACCACCTTGCCATCCCCTTCACACAGGCGGGAGCGGCCACACTCCCACTGGATGGTTCCAGCACTCGAACACAGGGCGGCACAGGAGTGCCAGGTGGGCTGAGGCGGCTCCTCCAGCTCATCCTCGTCCTCAGGGCTCAGGGCGAGCTAGTTAACCCAATTCCTTCAGGCAGGTCCCCAGCTCTGGGGAGAAAGTCAGGCCCCACGCAGGCAGTGAGCCCTGCAGGACACAGGTTACCGCACAGCTGAGCACCGCGAGCCATCAGAGGGCACTGCAGCCCTCGCACAACGCTGCCAGGGAACCGAGTCACTAAAAAGTAACCCCAGTGGATTTCTCCTACTCACGTCAGTCACACAAAGGGCATTAACAAGGCCACGACAACACTGAGGTGAAGAAGCTGTGCTGCTCCAGACCAGCCATCCTTCACATCACACCTCTGCTACCACCATCATCTACAAAATTCTCTCAAGTGTCACGTACCCAGTGAAACACTGACAGTTTATCAACCCACATCCATGTCCCTTCCCAACTGTCCCAAATTAAGACAAAAATATCAAACCAGCAGTCACTAAAGATCTGATAGTTTAAGACACTTAGAAAAATGAAGTTTTTTTCTCTTTTTCCATTTCAATCCACCACTCATCTGATGAGACAGAAGGAAAGCATTACCAAAAATGAACTGTTTTGAAATAGGTCCTTCCTTTCCCACTTACAAGGAAGCGGAGCCCAGGGCAGAGCCAGTCTATGTGGATGTTGCGGGCTACCTGTCTCTCCTCCCACGGCTCAAACACCCTAGCCGGAAGCCCCCGGTCAGCATCCCACCCATCAACGGTGCTGCCATCTTCTCCACTCGGCTCCTAGCAACCAGACTCAGTTTTCTTGCTCCTTAAATATGATCACTCCTTAAATTAAGGAAAGGGAAATAAAATGTGTCATGTATAAGTAAGATATCCTCTCCTAATGAAATCCAGTGTTGGTAAGACAATGACCATTAAGATCAGTATTTTTTATTTCTGTGCAAAGGAATACTTTAGAAGAGGCATGTGGAGATGAAGCTCAGCTATACAGAGTCTGCCAGAGAGATCAAGGAAGATGGGTCAATGGGAAGACGGAAGGATTCAAAGTCATCTTAGTACTGGAGTCTTCTCTCGCCCGCCCTACATTCTGACATAGACAGAATCCCGACTCCATGTGAAAACAGGCTAGAGGCCTTCGATGCAGTCTGGGCTGGCATTCCAGGCCGTCACTCACCTGTGCCATTGGCCAAGCCACTGTGGCTTGGGTTCTTGATGGGCTGGCGGTGCCGGTTGCTAGTACCAGGGCTTCGCTCGCTGGTTGCTGTGGTTGTTCTGGCTGAACCACCTGAATGTCTGTGCGTCCTGGGGGTTCAAAGTATAAAGCAGACATATATAAGTCACTGTGCAGAAAAAAAAAAGAGGGATAACCCGTCTAAGTAACCGTATTCCCTCCCTCGTTAGTTATTGGAAGCAAGACCTTCAATGGCCCCCATAGTCTTTGACTGAGCAGACACTGGCTCCAAAGAGAGAGACCCAGGTAAGCATCCTTCTTGGTAAAAGCCCAGAAGGCAACTTCGGGTAAATTTTTCCACTTGAAGTAAACAAATCCAGAGTGAATTGCTCCCACATCTGAAATAACTGGCAAAATATCCTGTGACCATCACATTATTTTTATTGGGCTCGAATGTAAGAAATAAACAAGAATCACTGGACCACTTGACAGGGTACAGATGACATATTTCTCCTGTTATGCAAAGCCCACAACTTATCCAAATCCATTTTCTCTATAGTTAGAAAGATGCTTCCCTTCGGAACAGAAGTCAAGGGACACTAGACAACTTCAGCTAGTGCTCACGTGGACATATTTTATCTAGAAAAGATGACCCCACGGTCCATCCAAGTAAATGAGAAACAACGTGGAAAGGGATCAAACCACAAGGGTAAAGGTGGGATCTAACAACAGCGAGCCTATCTGGCATCTTCAGAGAACATGAGGCAGCAAGTGTTCGGTTTCGGTTTTGACAACTTCATTCCTCAGTGACAGTGCCTAAGCTTCCTCGCCTTTCAGTTCAGCAGTTTGTCAAAGGAGATTATTCTGCCACTTAGTCATTATATAATACCTTACAACAGTGAGATGATTTAAAGAGTATCCAAGGACGGTAATTGTGGGGAGGAGGGGGTGGGTGGAGATAGAAGAGGGTATGAGGGGATAAATGGTGATAGAAAAAAAATAAATTAATTTTAAAAATATATCAATAGTAACCAGTAAAAAAAAGACCACCTCTCTCCAGGGAGAGGTACAAAGGTCAGAGAACAATCTAAACCATGTGACATGGAGCAGTGAGAACACTATCAACAGTAAAAGTAATAACAATGACCATGGAAGCATATACTGTGCACTGAGCTGCAACATCACATTTCAGGTACCCGTGGTTATGGACAAACCCGTGGTTATGTCCAGTTGTGGTGTGCTGTGTACTTTATAAACATTATCTCATTGACCATGGCAACCCTAGAAGTAGTTTATTATTATAATGCCCATATCGCAGATAAGAAAACAGACACAGAACAGACTCAAACCCTGGATGGTGTGGCTCAGCGGGCTGAATGCCAGTCTGTGAACTGAAAGGTCATAGGCTTGATTCCCAGGCAGGGCAAATGCCTGGGTTGTAGGCCAGGTCCCCAGTTGGGCGGCGTGCGAGAGGCAACCAATTGATGTTTCCCTCGCACATCCATGTTTCTCTCCCTCTTCCTCCCTCTCTTTCCTTCTCTATAAAATAAATAATTTTTTTAAAAGAAAGAGAAAAAAGAAAAGACTCAAATTCATGTACTTTAAGGTCAACATACCAAGCTCTCTGGTTGCAGTCTGGGCTGGGAGGCCCAGACTTTAGTGAAGTCCCTCCCAGGTGGTTCTTTCACTAGTGGCTCAGCCAATGGAGAGATGAAGAGCTCTAACAGAAAGTTCTCCGTGCTGCGAGGTGCTGTCCCTGCCAGAACGCCTCTGCTGGTTGGACTCTAGCCCTGTGTGTTGGGACAAGCCCGCAGCACAACAAACTTAAAGGTCCCTGGGGAAGAAGTGCCTCTACTGACAACCATCTCTAGCACAGGAAAAATGTTTCAACAAGATGGGCATAAAGCCAAAGTGTTAACAGTGACTATCTCTGGGTGTTGAAAACGCAGATGCCTTTAGCTTTTCCTTCGGTGCTTTTGTACATTTTTCTAGTGTTCTTCACTGAGCTTAAAAAAATGTTTTTTCTTGGGCCCACATAACCCAAAGAGAGAGAGAAGAGGAAGAAGAAGAAGAAGGAAAAGGAGGAGTAGGAGGGGAGGAAGAAGAAGAAGAAAAAACCCAACAAACCCTGGAGTCCTTCTTACCTAAAGACTGCGTGGCAGTTAAAAATGGACAGAGAGGGCACAGCTGAGCTATGGAAATAAAAATTTAATTTGGACTCTCTTTTTCCATCTTATTTTTCCCTGAGCTAATTTCATAAATCAAAAGCTGTCAACCACACCTCAGTCAAGAAAAATATTTCAAAGTCCCCACTTCATGGGAAGAAATGTTAGTATTGAGCCCTTTACCACAGTCCTCATCGAAAGCTGAACGGGTGCAGATGAGTTCCAAAGGGAAGCTCAGGCTTTCGCCACTAGTGAATGTGTGTCTGTGTGTTGAGGGCAGAGAACTTGAGAGAGATAAAATTGATTAATGGAGGGTTTATTCGGCCAAGAATCCCCTTAAAAGGACAAAAAACCCTCTCTGATTTGGTACTCTCAGTCCACAGCGGAGGGCTGTGTCCCTGAAGGAGCAACAGGCCGTGTGGGCGGCATGGAAAATGCGGTGCCGGTCCTGTCACTCACGCGGCTCTGACAAGACCATGATTATGTCCGGTTGCCAGGCTCTGTGTCCCCCGGCAGAGCAGCTGGGCATGACAACAGGGTGGGTTCCATTACTCTCCTGGCTCCTCCCTCTCTTCCCCGAAAGGGTGTGCGGTCAGAGTTGAGAGAGAATACTTTCAGAAATGTTTAACCACTAATGACAGCAGCTTACCCTGAATGACAGGCTGGAGCAGAGCCGGGATTAGCCCATAAACCAGGGGCAGCTGGGACCACTTTGCATGAACTGCCGCCTCCCTGCCTGTGGCCCACTGCCACCCCTGCTCCCCTCTCCTCCACCACCACCACCACCACCCTCCACACACACACGCCCTCCCCCCAGACTCTTCCTTTGCCCTAAATCTGGAGCTTCCACGTTTTCCTCTTGAACTACCTTTAAAATAAGACTCTTGTAAGGAAGAAAAGGCCTCAGCATTTGAGAAAGATCTTCTCTTCGGCAGTTTCCTCTCTTGGAGAACTTACTCAACCCTCAAAAGATGGGATTGTGTCGTGACTAAAAGCTGGCCCAAACGCTGAAACCACACACCATAAGCCAAAATAGTATCAGGACAAAAGTGGGGCGATGGGGTGGGGATGAGCTGGGCTCCACCACAGACAGCCTGGCTTCAGCTCTGCCAGTGACTTCAACCTTGGCCCGATCCCTCCACCATGAGGAGGGCGAGGGATTGGCGGAAGTTATGCAGCCCCAGGGCAATCAGAAGAAGGTAGAACAGCGAAACTCCACAAATGGTTTCAAATCACCTACTTACAGACACTCAGCTCTCTTTACAGCATGCCCTCCTAGTGCTGGCGTGTCCTTACCTAAGCTCCTCCCTCGGAGACTGAGGCCTCCCGAGGCAACACCATCAAGGCCAGGGCCCAAGGTTTTCTCTCCAAGCTCCTCCAAGCAGATCTGATGCAGGTAATGTCCCCAGGACCAGGCTCCGGACTGTCCCTTGACATGCAAGTTTTAATATTCACAGTGTTGGCCTCAGTCCTCAGCTAACCCCAACAGCCAGAGCCTTGGATACCTTGGCACATCTTACGTGGCCTTTCACGGAGGCCACTGAATTCCATTCTATCACTATTCTCTCAGCACTAAGCCCAGATCTAGGTCTAGCAACAAAACAGAAACGGTCCCTGACCTCAAGGAGCTTACATATTAGTGGAAGTTCAGTAACTTGTAATTTTGCTCAGACACGAATTTGCATCACACCCTGCAATGCTGGGGTGTGGGAGCCGCCTGGCTAACGGGCGAGCCCGGAATGACAACCTGGCAGTGTCGCCCCACTGCAGCTTTGCTGACCATTGTCACATATGTAACACTTTATGTGGAGGGATTCAACCAACAAATTTTGTTTGTTTAGTTAAAAAAAGGAAGTCAGTCCTAGCATTGGTAACACAAGTGAAAATGAAGAGCCAAAAAAAGTGATGGCTTACAAGCTAGACACAAAATTTTCCGCTAAGTTAAAAAGTGAAATTCAGACTGTGGTGGTGACTCAGAATTTGAGATCGGTAAGTCCATCATATCCTTTATGTGAAAACTGATTTTAAAAAATAGTTGGTAACTTTATCAAAAGTCAAAGCTCCTGCTCTTCCAAAGACACTCAAAAGAATTCATAGTCTGGGAAAAAATATTTGTAAAACACATACACAATAAAGAACTTATTTCTGAAATATATTTTTAAAACCCTCAAAACTCAGTAATACGAAAACAACAAACCAATATAAAAAAGCAATCAGAAGATTTTAACAGACAATTCAGAAAAGATCTCCAAATGGCAAATAAGCACACGAAGGATGTTCAATATCATTAGTCATTAGGGACATGCAAATTAAAACCACAATGACATACAATGACGCACCTATCAGAATGGCCAAAGAAGGGAAAACTGAGAGTAACGAGCGCTGCCAAGGAGGCAGAGCAACCGGAACTCTCAAACACCGCCAGAAGGAACGCAGCAGGGTGCAGCCACTTCGGAAAAACAGTTCGGCAGTTTTTTATAAAGTTAAACATACACTTAGCATATAAACTAGCAATCCTTCTCCTTGGTATTTACCCAAGAGAAATGAAAACATATGTTTACATAAAACCTATAGGTAAATGTTTATAGTGATTTTACTCACCATTTCCAAAACTGTAAACAAGCCAAAGTCCTTCACCTGGTGAACGGACAGACGGCGGTGTACCCAAACAGTGGAACATTACTTTGCAAACAAAAGGAACAAACACTGATGCAGCAGCAACACACATGAATCACAAACGCATCATGCTAAGGGGAGGAAGAGCGACACAAGAGGCTATGCAGTATGTAAACCATTCCATTGTTACGACATGTAGGAAGGGGCAAAACTTCAGGAAAAGAAAACAGATGAGTGTTTGCCAGTGGCTGGGGTTAAAAGGAGGGGCTGGCTACAAAGGGGAGCAAGGGAACTTCTGGGAGAGGTAAGACTTTCTGTGTCTGGATCATGGCGGTGGTTACCAGACCATATGCTTTTGTCAAAAGTCACAGAAGTGTACACTGCAAAAGGTAAATTTTACTGTATGTAAATTGTACCTCAGTAAATCTAACTTAAGTTTAAAAGGCATTTTGTGGATTTCAGCCACCACAAAAAGTTCAACAAGTGAACAAAGGTTTTAAAAGGCAGGTAAGTTATGGTGGTAGAATATGCTTTAAAAAATAACAAGAAACAAGCACCTTTATAAAAATGTAATTTAGGCAATATTCAGGACTCCAGAAACACTCTGTATCAACAATGTAATTAAGGATTCTTCACAAACTGGGGACACGTCTCTCCCAAATTTCAAGAATCCATGGCTGACCAGTTACCAGTGACAAGCATATGGGTGCATCTCAGTAAAGGATATCGAGGATACGAAAGGGAGGTTCTTTGACCTCAATTAGGCTCTGTTAGTCTTCGAGCTCAGCAAAAGAAAAGTTTCAGGGTATAAGAAATAATAGTGGGTTTTCCTCCATTAAAAAAAAAGATGCATAAGTTAAAATAGCCTATTAAACTTAAAACTCTTCTCACATTCCAATGCAGGGATATCTGCCTGGATGACGAGACCCCAGAGGGAGGCTCCCACCCCTCCTCTGAGTCCTCTTAACTGGGCATTGTCTTTTAATAGCAGCATGGAAACAAAACTGAGTGAGGCTGGGCCAGTTTCCAGCAAGACAGAACCAGCAAAATACAGGCACTTAAAATAGAAGCATGGCGAAGAAATGGGAAGCGGTGATGGGAAAAGAAATAATTTCCACCATTCAGAGAGGCATCAATAAGCAAACATACTCCCACCTACACCCTCCTCAGTTCTTCCTTCTCATTCAAAAGCAGATTAGAAAAAATAAATAAATAAATAAGGAGGGGGATAAAAAGGAGAGGTGAAAAGGGAAAGGAGCAATTTTGAGTTAAAATGGGACCATTCTAGCCATTCCAAGGGTAATTTACGGCTCTACTCCCCACCCTACCTCTAGCTGCCAGTCTCAGAAATGACAGGAAAGGTAAAAATAAAACTGCTGCCAAGTCCATTCTCCGTCACAGAAAGACAAATGACTTACTTTTACCCAACCTGGAGTACAGAGCGATCCTCTCGATGGTGGCAGCTTTGAGACTAAAAATTCATTTTCAGGGAGAATCTACAATAAAACTTGACTTAGCTAATTCCAGGCTGCATGTTGGGCTTAATAGAAAAGCGTGCTGAAATTCTGTTTTGGAATCTAGAATTAAAGTTATTTTTACTATTTACATTCATGATGGCATTATATAAATGTTCAGTCTATAAAAAATTAAACTTAAGCACAAAAAAAGATAAAAGTCACTTTAATAAACGGAATGATATATCACGCATGGGTTTAAAAGGGCAATTAAGTAAAGATTGTCCAATTGTCCTCCCCCACACCCCGTCCGAAAAAAGAAAAAGAAAAGAAACGAGTGCTCGAATGCTAGAGCAGCCTCCCAGACAAACTTCAAAGAGAGCTGAAGTTCGGGGGAAGTGCTCACTGTCACATTCTGCACCACTGTCCCGGGTGCAGCAGTTGATGACTAGAGGTTCCCTGAACACAGGTGGCAGCCCATGATTTCTTTGTCCTGTAGCCCGAGATGGTACAAGGGCACAGGATGCTATCACAGCTTATGAGACAGCATCCACGGGCCACCGACCTCCTCTGACTTAGTCGCTGGAATCTGCGTGGGGCTCCAGCTTATAGAGGTGGGCAGAAATGTATCTCCAAACTTCTTCCTGCTGGCATCACCTCTTGCTGGGCCGGCTCAGAGCATCCCTGTGCTACAGCCCCAGGCCAGGAAGGACAACAGGGGACCCTGAAGTCCTGAGGATGAAAGACATTAGGGCAGGTACACGGGATGACAGTATATTGAAACGTTACTTCTAAGTGTTCTGATGCAGCAAATCACAAAGGCAGGAGAGAGGTAAGCTCCAAAAAGAAAATGTTCCACGGATATTCCTCAAGACATCCCTCTAAACTCCTTCTGAGGAAAACCAAAGCCTTTGCTGATCCACTCTCGTGGCATGCGCTTGTCTGGACTATTCACCCAGCTGGCTCCTCACCCAAAACATGGTCTAGATGTCCCTTATCCCCCAGGCTACAGTCAATTCACATGTATCCTCTCACATAGTATTCCGATCTTTCCCTTTATAGCAATTCTATTTGTAATTATTTATTTGTTTTATGTACTGGTTTAATGTCTGTCTCCAATAAGGTCCATGAGGACAGGGACCATATATGTTTTGTGTACCTTCATAGAACCAACACCCAGCATGTGCCTGGCCCCCTCGTAGACATATAAACATATTTCCTGAATGAATAAAAGAAACAAGGAACCAAGTTCAAAAGCACTCTTGGACCTTAATCCCTAGTACCTCCTATGTTCCCTACAATCCAGTTACTCCATCCCATCCCACTTGAACCCTTTAAAGAATGAAATCCATGCCACAGGATGGAATCTCTGATCTACCAGCTATTGGCAGGTGTCAGAGCTACTGTCTTCCAAAAAGGCAAGCCCTAAGCATCATATGAAAACAGTCTCTAGTATCAGGGCCTAGAAATAAAAATAAATAAAAATTTTATTACACTCATTTTGTGCCCATGTGCTCAATACTAAAATTGCAAGACACTCTCCAAACCCAACCAAATGAGTTTTGTGTTCTTTTTGTTCTAGCTGTAATTTTTCAAGTGCCCTCCAACAGTAGAGACTAGGTAAGTGATTAAGCATGAGAATTAAGAGAGAGCTCTTCTGTGGTGGGCAAAATTTCTTCGATGACCCTCCTCCCAAAGATACCCTACCCAAGTACCTAAAACCAGTGACAAAACGTCACACACTTGATCATGTCACACTATGTTACGTTATATGGCACCACTGACCTCAAGAAAGGGAGACTATCCAGGCAAACCTGATCTAATTACGTAATCTCTTACAAGCAGAATGCTTTCTCCAGCAGATGCAGATGTCAAATGTAGAGGGCAGAAGAGAAAATCAGAAAAATTTCAAACGAGGGAGATCTGACACACCTTTCTGGCTTGAAGATTGAGGGGCACATGAGAAAAAAAGTGGGTGGCCTTAAGGAACTAAGAGAGGCCATGATCGACAATCATAAAGGGCAGGGGACCTCAGTCCCACAACCACAAGTAACTAAATCCAGCCAATGACCGGAGTGAGATTTGAAGCACATTCTTCCTTAGAGTTTTCAGATGAGCAAGTAGCCCTGCTGTCACCTTGATTTTGGCCTCATGAAACCCTAAGTAGATAATCCAGCTGGCCACACAGAGCCAGACACCTGATTTACAGAACTATGAGCTAATTAATGGTGTTTTAAGCCCTAAATTTGGATGATTTGTTACACATCAACAGATAACGAATATATCCTTTCATACAAATAAATGTCAGTTTCCCCAGAAGGTATTAACTCTCAAATATATGGTTAGGTAATAGCCGCAGCCCATTGATTCTTGCTGACAGCCGGACCTCACTCTTGCTAGGGGGCCTTATACAGGCAGGGCCTTGCCCTACAGAATCGGTGCTCATCTCACAGGGAC
Organism: Micronycteris hirsuta; assembly: GCA_004026765.1. Classification (NCBI taxonomy): domain Eukaryota; kingdom Metazoa; phylum Chordata; class Mammalia; order Chiroptera; family Phyllostomidae; genus Micronycteris; species Micronycteris hirsuta. Next base: position 85,145 of record PVJI01003664.1, read on the forward strand.
AGCCTTTCTGTGATCCAAACGTCCTTTATGAGAAACATTTCTAAAGTTCAACAATCACTTGGGAACTGGAACACTGCCTATGAGTAAGATACTGCTGTTCTTATGGGGTAACACTCTTTTCTGGTAGAGTTCGGGTACACAGACTTGACTCACTCTTTTTTCAAACAAGATCAGTTACACAGCAACTTATCTCTAAGTCCAGTGTTTACCTTAAAAGTTGCACAGATTTGAAAAGAACCGTTCATGAAAAGAGCTCAGTATGGAAATATTAGTCATGAAGAAAACACCAGATGGAACAGGAGAGACTGAACAGGCAGTGGGAACTCACCATGTTCTTGGTGGTTAGGCTGAGCCATGGAAAACACCAGGCAGTCCTCATAAAAACTTTCCCTACCTCTGGGCCCCTGAAACCATCGCTTCTCAAGAGGAGGGGTCCCAAGGAGTGTAAACCGGCCCCAAAGGTCTGGCAAATGAGGAGCATCAACACAAGGCTCTTTCATCTCAACAAATATTCATTGAGCGGCTGCTACATGCGGTGAGGAACTATTTCTAGGCCCTGCGGGGACCCAAAGATGAGTGAGGCGCAGGCACCTTTGACATGGTGTTTGAGAACTCAGCACCCCTTCCCCCGTATCCAACCCCCAAAAAAGTAAATGGAAGAGAAAAGAAGTAACTCCTCAGCTCATTATTCTTTTCTAAATGGTATACATTGGTTTCAAATAAAACTTTCTTTAACCTTTAACCTTTTAAGATAAAACTAAAAACACACGCACAAAAGAACAAAACCAACCTGGACCTAATCTCCCCTTCTCCTTCACAACATAACAATTATTCACACCATACTCTACTCTAGGTTTTCACTAATATCATTTAAAATTGTTTGTATGTAGACCCAGCACATAGACATGCTATGAAACTAAGAGTGAAGCCAAACGGAAAATTTTCATACAGCAGCCAGTGTATATAATTCCTGTTCTCGTTACACCATCAGATGCAGAATTTTACGCTCCATTATCAAACAAACAGCTAGCCAAAGAAATCTTCAGCTCATCAAGACAGAGAAAAGGTAGGCCAAACACAGGCTTAACACAGAAAGTCAGCCTGGAGATGTGAAACAAAGAACACAAGACAAGAAAATAAAAGGAAGAGGATGAGGACAACTCCAAAGCTCTCAAGAATCACAAGAAACATAAATGGACTAACAGTGATGGTGTAAAGATATAAATTATCGCATTGGTTTCTTAAATACCCAGTTAAATGCTGTTGCAAGCAACACCATCTAAAGTACAAGGACCAAAAAGGCTGACACTGAATGCATGGGGAAAAACTATGCCATGCATATACAAAACAAAAGAAGGTGAGGTAGCTATGCTCATGTCAAAACAGATTTTTTAAGAATGATTTCTAGGAATCAGGTATAACTGACATACAGAAAAATCACCCTTTTTAATGATGCAGTTTAATGAGTTTTAACAAATGTACACAATCATGCTACTACCACACAATCAAGTCATAGAACATTTCCATTGCCCCAAACATTTCTTGGTACTCATTTGCAGTTAATTACTTCCCTTAATTCCCAGCAACTGCTGGTTGGATTTCTGTCCCTATAATTTTGCCTTTTCCAAAATATCATATAAATGGAATCACATGGAATGTAGCCCTATGTGTCTGACTTCTTGCACTTAGCATAATGCCTTTGAGCATCACCCGTGTTGTTGTAGGTCATTTCTTTTTATTGCTCAGACCAAATAAATGTTAAGATAAAAGGCACTAAAAAAAGCGGGTGGGGACAGGCTGGTATAGCTCAGTGGATAGAGCGTGGGCTGGGAACCAAAGGGTCCCGGTTCGATTCCCAGTCGGGGCACATGCCTGGGTTGCAGGCCAGGTCCCCAGTGAGGGCCATGTGAGGGGCAACCATACATTACTGTTTCTCCCTCCCTTCTCCTCTCTCTGAAAATAAATAAATAAAATAAAATAAATGCTTTAAAAAAAAAAAAGCGGGTGGGGATCATGAATAGGGATAAAAAGTTCAATTTGCCCATAAGACATATCTCAAATTTGTACTGTGGAACCAATAAAAAATCCTTGAAATACATAAAGCAGAAATTCATAGACGTGATCTGGCCCACGGAGTACCGCCCTCATCTCCTACTTTCCCACCACTCCCTCCACTCCAGCCAAACAGGCCCCCCTACTATTCCTTCGACTCCAAAGGCACGCTCCCATCTTAACAGCCATTCCTCTGTCCAAAGATCCTTTCCCCAGATATCCTTAAGGCTAAATACCTCACCTTCTTCAAATCTTTGCTTAAAGGTCACCTTCTTAAAAACACCTCTCTTGACTGCCCTATTTAATACTACATCCTGTTGTTATGTGGTACATTCATATCTATTTTTGCATGGATCAAATTTATTTTTTAAATAATAAAAATCAATAAAACCAGAAAAAAGAGAAACACTCTGGGATTCTGCATTACTATAGAAGCCAAGACACAGAATGTTCCCAGAAGGACTAGTCCACACGGTTAAATCTGCGGAGAGGTCAGGTAGGCTTTGAGGCTATAATTATGGAAGAATGGTCCAGGTAAATGCCATCATGAGACAAACTAATACAGAAGTGGGAATAAGAATGGGAGGCCCCCCAAAATTAGACAAATATTCTCAATGAGTGAAGGGTACATAATAACTTCAGAAAACCCTGTGATATGTGATACATAAAGTAATATAAATTCTATATTTCATTTCTGTGACAATTTTTATCTAATGTAAAACCTAAATAAGAATTCAGTGTGTTAAAGGGGTCATTCTATTTAGGCTATTGAGTATGCCATCAAAAATACAGTCACTAAACCAAACTCCTATTCTCCTCCTCCAAGGACCTGTCGGTTTCAAGAAGAGTCATTGATTGTCAACAGAATCCTAAACAAGAAGTCTGACCTCATCAAACCAAACCACAGCTACAAACACCATGGGTCAGGCAACCCCTTTCCCCGCCATCCATATCTGTCCAAGGTATTTGCTACCAGCTCTGCTCTGGTCCTCGATCATCACATACCTAAGCTGACCAAGCTCCCATGATTAAAAAGTCATTTCTCCAAGACCCATACTCTTTTTACTTGCTTCTCTCTAAATTCTTTCCCTTTCAATCACAATGTTCTAGAACTGAGAGGTCCTGGAACCCAGATACAGATCTGACTAACCTAGAAACAGCACAACTGTGGTGACAATGGGACCTTCTATTGGTCCCACTGTTCAATGTCAGGAAAACACTTTGTTTTTGCTCTGTATCTCTTAAGTTAGGTTTTCGCTCCTCCTCCTATGCATACACTCAGAGGATCGATCTGTCCTGGGGGGCACACAGAATCATTGTTCTGTGGAGCCTGCTAAACACCAATCCCAACCATTATGGGGGATGCCATTTTCAAGTGACAGCTTCATAAGCTCCTTCGTTCCTGCATTTCTCAGTCCAAGAGCCTAGGAGTCCCCACTATTCGTCTTCATGCTTCACCTTGTCTCATTAGTCAGTCACCCAGTCCTGCTCAATGATCATAACTCCTAGTATTTCTGTCTCCTCTCAGTTCTGCCACTGCCCAAGGCTAGTCATGAACTCCTATCCCACCGTTACTACAACGGTCCTCTTATTGGCCCCCGATTCTAGTCTCAACCTTCACTGTGTTAGACATTCCACCCTCTTCTATTCCACATGCCTCCCTTCTCCTGCCCACCCACTGCAAGAGGCTAGAAGACTCTCCAACTCCCATGCAGATAGATTCTGGAAGTGATTTAGGCCGCAACAATGAGAATCTCTTGCAGGAGACTTGGAAGCAGAAGGAAGGCAGAAGCCATTCTTCTAGTGGAGGTGACGACTGCAGGGCCTCTGGCAGACCCTATGTTTCACTGCCCGGATACCAGCCTCCTGCATGCAAACTGGTCATAGGGGCAGGAGCAGTTTCCTGACACCTGATTACAGCTGCAGGGCCGTAACCTTGAAACCAAGAATAGAGAAGAGCTCAATTCTCTTCCTGCATCCCACCCAATGACTTTTATAAATACCCAATTCCCCACATTAAATCCCTTTCTGCTGAAAATACCTAGAGCAATTTCTGTTTTCTGCAATGAACCCTAACTGATATAGCTTCAAATTCATCCATCAGATACTTTCCTGAATAATTTACCACAGAAACAGCACATCATGCCCTTGCTCAAAATTCAGCAACTTCCTATCCCCCAAGAAAATCAGAATTCCTCAGGAAAATATAAAAGGCCCTTTGTAAACGGATCTTACCTTCTTACCATCTCCTACAGCAGAGCTCGGCAAACCTTCTGTAAAGGGCCAGATAGCAAGGCTTTGCAGGCCGCACAGACTCTCTCGCCACTACTTAACTCTGCCATCACAGCACAAAAGTGGCCACAGACAGTACGTAAATGAATGAGTACAGCTGTATTCAAATAAGATTTAATCTACAAAACCAGGTGGTCAGGAGAATAAGAAGATGAGCCACAGATCAAAGACATATATGATAAAGAAGCATAACCCAAACTATACAAAGAACTCACAAAACTCAACAATAAGAAAAGGAACAATCCAATTTAAAAATTGGACAAAATACCTGAGATACCTCACCAAAGAACATATACGGTTGACAAATTAGCCTATGAAATGGTGCCCCATGTCACATGTCATCAGGAAAACGCAACTTAAAACAGCAATGAAACCACTACACACTAGTTAGAACGGCCAAAATCCAAACACTGACAATGCCAGATGCTGGTGAGGATGTGAAGCAGCAGGAATCCCACTCATTCCTGGTGAGAACGCAAAATGCCACAACTACTTGGGAAGATAGTTTGGCAGTTTCTTACAAAACTAAACATACTCTTAGCATATGATCCAGCAACTGCTCTCCTTGGTATTTACCCAAAGGAGCCAAAAACAGGTCCACAGAAAAACCTGCACACAAATGCTTATAGCAGCTTTGTTCCTAACTGCCAAAACTCAAAGCAGCCAAGATGTTCTTCGACAGGTGAATGGATTAACAAGGGCACATCCAGACAATGGAATATTCTTCAGCACTGAAGAGAAATGACCTATCGAGCTATGAAAAGACAGGGAGGGAACTTAAACACATATTATTAAGTGAAAGAAGCCAATCTGAGCTATATATTTCATGATTCCAATCAAATGACATTCTAGGAAAAGCAAAACTGTGGAGACTTTAACAGGATCGGTGGCTGCCAGTAGTTGAGGAAGGAAGGATAGCAGGCTGAGCACAGCTGATTTTCAGGGCAGTGAAACTACTCTGCATGACACTAATGGTAGTAAATGTCATTAAAAATTTGTCAAAACCCACAGAATGTGCAACACCAAGAGTGAACCATATGTAATCTAAGGACTTTGGGGGATAATAATGTGCCAATGTAGGTTCACCGATTGCAACAAACGTGCCACTCCAGTGCAGTAGAGTCACAGCAGGGGATGTTGTGTGGGGGGAGGGGGTATATGGGAAATGTCTATAGTTCCGCACAATTCTGCTGTGAATCTAACACTGTTCTTTAAAAGAAAAAAAACAAAACTCAGGTAGCAATCTGGATTTGGCCTATGATCCACAGTTTGCAACAGCTCTCATCTGGAATATCTGATATATCAACATTACCAAATGACCAATATTTCCTCGGACATGCCAAGGTCTCTTATCCTGTCTTGCTTTTGCCCATACCGTACCCTCTGCCTGGAGTGACTTCCCTTACCCGACTTCATTGGTCTGTAAAACCTACAAAGTACAGCTCAGATATGAGTTCTTCTCCAAATCCCCAAGGTGGATTTAGGTAAACTTCCCACTATCTTCCTCTTGCAGGTATACTCACCACCACTGTGGGGTCCATCACATTAAACTGTAATTGTCACCTATGTATCTTTCTCCTATAAGATGCTATAGTCCTTGATGTGAGGAACCATTTTAATCTTTTTCTTACCCCACCCTAGCACAGGCCTGGCATGCGGGTTTGTGGAATGAATACTGAAAACCTTATGCAGATTTCTGTCTTTCTTTCTCAGAGTTCATAAAAAGTTCCTCACGAGCTTTCTGGCACACACTACACCTCTCTTGGCTCACAGAAAGAAATGACCAGACTTCTGGCCAAGATGGAGGAGTAGTTAAACATGCTTTGCCTCTGCACTCAACTACAGTAAAAACTACAAATAGACTACAAAACAAATTTCACTCAGATTCATCAGAAAATTGAGCTGTATGGAAGTTCGGCAACTAAGGATTTAAAGAAGCCACATTCATGCAGACAAGTAGGAGGGGCAGAGGTGCAGAGAGGCATGGAGAGGCGGCAGAACGGGCAGTCCCACGTTCATGTGTGGAGGATAAGAATCAGGAGGGATACCTTGGGAGTAAGCGATCCCAGCCCAAACCAGACCACCCAGCCCAGGACTGCAGCGCCAGGAATATGAGTCCCCATAATTTCAGACTGCAAAAATCGGTTGGGGTTTTTTTTAAAGAAACAGCAGGATTCTCAAGAGACTTCTCTCTAAGGGCCCACAATGGCCTTTGGACTTATGTAGACCCACCCCGTCTGGGATTCAGCACCAGAAAACAGTTGGAAGGGCACAAGCGGCATACAGGGAGGAGGGTAGAAAGTGACGTGACTGGCAAGGGGGTGAGTACCCAGGAGACAGCTTCCTCTCGAGCAATCTCCAGAGGCCAGGCAGCGGCACTGTCCCCTCTCTGAGCACTCCCACACACAGCCCCGAAAGTGGTAAAACAGTTGCCCCACCCTGGTAACTACCTAAGGCTCCTCCCCACACAATTTACAGGTGCCTTTTCCAAAATAGGCCATGCTACTAAGACAGGGAGTCAAAGCAGCTTTACCTGATACACAGAAACAAACATAGGGAGGCTGCCAAATTGAGGAGACAAAGAAATATGACCCAAATGAAAAAACAAAACAAAACTACAAGAAAAGAACTAAATGAACTGGAGATAAGGAACCTATCAGATGCAAGAGTTCAAAACACTGGTTGTCAGGATGTTGAAGGAACTCATTGGCTACTGCAACAGCAGAAAAAAAGACCCAGGCAGAAATGAAGGCTGCATTAAGTGAAATAAAGAAAAACCCACAAGGATCCAACAGTGGAGGGGATGAAGCTGAGATGCAAATCAACAATTTGGAACAAAAGGAAGAAAAAAGCATTCAATCAGAACAGCAAGAAAAAAAAAGAACTCAAACCAAAAAAGAGAGAGAATAGAATAAGAAGCCCCTGGGACAGCTCCAAATGTACCAACATCCAAATCCTAGGGGTGCCAGAGGGCGAAGAGGAAGATCAAGAAATTGAAAACTATTTGCAAAAATAATGAAAGAAAACTTCTCTAATTTGGTGAAGAAAGTAGACATACAAGTCCAGGAAGCACAAACAGTCCCAAACAAGTTGGACTCAAAAAGGACCACACCAACCCACATCATAATTAAAATGCCAAAGGTTAAAAATAAAGAGAGAACCTTAAAAGCAGCAAAAGAAAAGCAGAGAGTTACCTACAAAGGAGTTCCCATGAGACTGTCAGCTGATTTCTCAACAGAAACTTTGCAGACTGAAGGGACTGGCAAGAAGTATTCAAAGTGATGAAAAGCAAGGCCCTACATCCAATACTACTCTACCCAGCAAAGCTATTGTTTAGAATGGAAGGACAGATAAAGTGCCTCCCAGACAAGGTAAAACTAAGGATTTCATCACCAAGCCATTATTATATGAAATGTTAAAGGGAACTATTCAAGAAAAAGAGGATCAAAACTAACAGGTCAAAATCAACGACTGAATCTGAAGAACAAACTCAGCAAATAAGCAGAACAGGAACAGAATCATAGATATGGAGATCATATGGAGGGTTATCATTTGGGAGGGGAAAGGGGACGAATGGGGGGAAAAGTGCTAGGGTTAAGAAGTACAAATTAGTAGGTTCAAAATAGACAGGGGATGTTAAGAATAGTATAAGAAATGGAAAAGTCAGCCTGGCTGGTGTGGCTCAGTGGACTGGGTGCGGGCTAGGAGCCAGAGGGTCCCGGTTCGATTCCCAGTCAGGGCACATGCCTGGGTTGCGGGCCAGGTCCCCAATGAGGACCATGTGAGAGGCAACCATACATTGCTCTTTCTCCCTCCCTTCTCCTCTCTCTGAAAATAAATAAATAAAATCTTTAAAAAAAATAATTATAAAAAAAAAAAAAAAGAAATGGAAAAGTCAAAGCACTTACATGCATGACCCACAGGCATGAACTAAGGGAGGGGATTGCTGGAGGGAATGGGGGTACCAGGCAGAGGGAGGCAAATGGGAAAACATTGGGACAACTGTAATAGCATAATCATTGAAATACATTAAAAAAATAGCCCCGGCTGGTATAGCTCAGTGGATTGAGCGCGGGCTGGAAACCAAAGGGTCCCGGTTCGATTCCCTGTCAGGGCACATGCCTGGGTTGTGGGCCGGGTCCCCAGTGAGGGCCATGTGAGAGGCAACCATACATTGCTGTTTCTCTCCTTCTCTGTCTCCCTCCCTTCCTCTCTCTAAAATAAATAAATTTAAAAAATATATATTTAAAAAAATAAATAAATAAAAAATAAAGTATATGATTGTCTAAGAAGCACTATGCTATATGCCTGAAATTGATACAAAATAATACTGAATGTAAACTGTAATTGAAAAACATTTAAAAAAAACCTTGGAAAAAATTGACCAATAAACACCTATGAAATAAACAGATCTGAATAAACAAATATATAATAATGTAGAATGTATAATTTCAATTAGCAAAAGTTAATAAATTAGCACCTAAAGGAATGTATAATTAATCTTCATGATCACGTTTCAATATCTGGCTCTGAGAATGCAGTAGGGATCTTGTCCACAGTCTCAATCCTATTCCACAGAAGCCAACTGCTCAAAGAGAACGCTGTGAGCTCCTTGAGAGCAGGGACTGTGTCTTAGTTATCACTGAATGAATAAATGGTTCACACTTACTCCTTTCATTACCCCTTCCACTTCCCCAGCAATCGCAACAGGGCTCTCATAGCCAGACTTTAAGTAAAAGCTGTTGGGTGGAAGGCCGAATGGAAACTGTAAAGGTGCTCAATTGAGTTTCACGCTGACAGGGTGACATCTGCAAATAACCGTAGTTCCAAATCAAGTAGCCTTTAGTCATCTTAACTGAGGGAGTCATTGGCGGCCAACAATCTCGGAGAGTGGCCCAGTGCCCGAAGGCTCAGTTCCCGTCCCGCCTTCCCTGTTAGCTTTGCTTCCCAATACCCCTTGGCCCTCCCAGGACTCCCAGCAGTGTTCCCAGCAGAATCACGCCCTGTTAAGTTTATTTTTCTTTCCTTTCTGGGCTAGGCTGTCTGCAGACACAGCTGATGAGCTATTTAGAGCTCACCAGAGACCGTGGGGCTTTATAAGTCTCAGAGATTATACCTCTATTAAATCTTCAGAGGTCTTGAATGCCAAGGCAAAAGAGTCAATACATTTGGTATGTTTTCATCAAAGCAAGATAAAAAGGAAAGGAGGGAAAAAGGATGGATGAAAACTCTCTTAAGAGGTTTGAAACTTTTACATGTTAGCAAAATCACAGGGTGATTTAGGGGGGTGGCGGGGCTTGTTAAAACACAGATTCTGACCAAACACTGCCCAACACTCAGAGCTGATGATAAATGTAGACAAATTTAAGACCTCCAGCCCTTCACCAAACACACATGCACACACATACATACTCTTATAGAAAATAAAGAAAACTTAGAAAAATTAGATCACATACAGAAAAATTAATCACTTAAGTCCCTACATACAGCTTCTTTACCTAGATCCTTTTCAGTTTTCAGACCTATTAATGAAAAACTTTATGAACCTAGAAGCAAATTCAATGCATTCTCCTACTCTTTTGTATCATTTCCCTGTACGACTCTGGAAAATCTATGGTGATTCTAGACTAAGAAGCTAGTTACTCAAGTCTGAAGAAATCTCTAAGGCTGAGCTGGAGGAGCAGCATCACTAGAAGACAGTCCTACGGGTTCCCCCTGTTAGCTGACTTCACCTTCACTCTGCTTTCACATGAATAGCTGGGGATGAGGAGAAAAATCACAGGTGACGAAGAATCAACAAACGACAGAGGGATTCAGACATCCTGGCTTTCCACTCTTCAGTCTGGAATTTCACAACTATTTCTAACCAAAAGAGAAACTCTGAGCAGAGCTGCCAGCACCAGTGTGGATCCCCTCTGCTGGGCTCTCTTTCCCTCCACGTACACCCTACTGTTAGCTTCCCTAGTTCCTGAGTTAGCTGCCTCAACTAATCCCTAAGGTCTGTACTGAACAAGGGCAATGGATGGATAACAGTCTCTCTGCAAACTCACACCCCACTCTCCCCTCAGTGTGTCCCTCTCCACTATTTTCTCTCTCTCTTAGCTCCCCCAGCACTGACGGTTTTATTTGCCTGATTTGTACACATCCTGTGGATACAGCACTGTGAACTGGCTGTGGAAAGTGCCTCAGGCAAGCCCTGTGCAACATGTGCACCATACCAGGCACACACTACTGGATCCTGAAAACCTGGATTGACTTAGGCGTGGTTCCCAAAGCCAGCCCTCATTCTGGCAAAATAAAATAAGCACAGGGGGATTATAAAAGGGTGTGGTAGGGACTCCCCACGCCAATGAGCACACACTCCCCGGGGGCCCCGTGACACCCTGGGCACTTTCCACTACTGGAAAGAGGTACACTGGCTGAGGACATGGGGCAGGATGGCACACTGACAGACAGAATCCTGGGTATGCCACATGCGCATCCAACACCAAATGATGTGAGACCAGCCCTGCAAGGCCACCAAGTTTAGTGCTGTGCTAACACATTACCTGGCAGTGACCAGCTTTCATCTGGAACCCATTCCCCTACCTCCCAAACTGAACCCTCAGGCCCGAGGTGTCTAAGTGACAGGAACGCAAGGCCAAGGTGGAGCACCAACTTAGAATCATCAGCTACACTACTATGTACATAAACTGGGCAAAACAGAAGTAAGTGGTCATTGCTGAGGCTGGAGAAATCCTAGATTCTGACATCTGTCTGCCTCGACCGCAAATACTTTCTCCACCATAGTTCAGTTTTCTGTGAGCATGTGACACTCTTTTATTTTTACTGTGAAATATACCATGTAAACAAAAGACTGTATTAAATATACAGGATCGGGCACAAATAACACCCCTTTTTATTACAAAATCTTTTATCGGAAAATCATAAGCATGTAATTCTGTAACATAACAATATCACACTCCAGCACACCATATGACATTTTAGGTGAAATGTTTAAATTAAACTATAAATTATTACACCCATATTATTACCCCACCAACCATACTTAAGCAGGTGTTACTTCTGCTGACCCTGTATATTCAGTTTAAAGAAACAATAAGATGAACATCTGCAGACCTACCTAGGCTAAGAACTAGCATTCCCAGTACTTAGAAGTTTCTGTGTGCTTTTTCCTCATCTCCCCAGTGATAACCATTCTCCTGAATTCAGGGTTAATTACTCCCTTCTATTTTTTATAGTCTTACTAACTATGAAGTCATATTCATAAAAAACATGTATGACCTAATTTTACATTTTTAAACTTTACATAAATTACATCATAGTGTATGTTTTTTCTCCTGTGACCTGCGTCTCTTGTTTCGATGTGATGTTTCTGAGATCCCGCCACATTAATGTAACCGTCATTCACTCATTTTCACACAGGTCAGCACTTCATTACAGGAAGGACTACACAACGATTTTGATGTCAACTCTCTCTTTAATCAACCAGACCCACTGACTATGTACTAACACAGTCTGTCTGAAAATACATTTATGCCATGTGAATTCTTGGTGGCAAGCCCATGCTGGGTTCCATGTGGCAGACCAGATGATAAAATAACTAGAGCTGTTTCACTCATTCTTTTTTTTTTAAGATTTTATTTATTTATTTTTAGAGAGACGGAGAAAGAGAGAGAGAGAAACATGTATGTGAGAAGAAAACATCAATTGGTTGCCTCTCGCATGCCCCCAACTGGGGACCTGGCCTACAACCCAGGCATGTGCCCTGACTGGGAATTGAACCAGCGACCTTTTGGTTCACAGGCCAGCAGAGCCTCAATCCACTGAGCCACGCCAGCCAGGGCTCACTCAATTATTCTTAAGGAGTTTGCAAGATCTCACTGAGAGATGGAGCTTCGAGGCCTTGATGAGCAACCAAAAGGTGCCTTTGCTAGATGACCTTGGGTAGATGAACCCCTAAGGTAAAACCCTTACACGGTTCCAGTTCTATGGCTTAATAACGCAGGGGAAAGGAGAGGAAAAGGCTGCTTTGTCATTGCAATCTTCACCTTCACGGGCATGTCAGAGCACCTTTGATCACAGCGAATAGCACCCAAGTCCAAGAAAAACCTACCCTTCAGACAGTGAAAGATAAATATTTAGTCTGGGAGGCAGCAGACAGAAGCCCATCATTCTCTCTGCCCCGGCACCCAAGGACAGCAGAGGATTGTCCTTGAATCCTGAAGGTTTGATTCATCACCTCTTAACTGATGTGAATGCACCAGTAATGCCCCATTTCCCAGGTTAGGGGAGTGGGTGGAGGGGTGCAAGAGACAGTCTCCAGAGCAAAGAAACCCCCACCACTTTCCCTTAGCACTCCCAGTGTGTAAGACCTGAGAAAACTGATGCACCAAGAGGTTTAGTGACTTGTCCAGCATCACATAGCAAGCTGTACTGGGAGTACTCTTATCGAGTCGACTGCTCTGCTACCACCTGCATGTGCACACTGACCAGCGACAATGGGGAAAAGGGTTTTTAGGGTCACAGAAGATACTGCCTTCAGGTGACACTTTCAAAAGCATTTGCTGCTGAATGGCAACAGGTTCTGTAAGACCACAAAATAAATACTTAGAAAGCCGAGGCCTGTGAAAACTTGAGGCCATGCATGAAAAAGCTGCAGTGGCCAGGCGGATGGAGGAGGACTCCCACGTGGTTTTAAAAAGCTGGAAGGTACTTTGCCCACCAATAATTAACTAGCACTGAATGTCTACTGTGTGTCATGGCAAAAATGCATCCGATTTTCTGTCGAAGTCTGGCTGCTGCTTTAGCGGTCACCAATCCTCAACACAAACAACAACAAAGAAGGGATATCAGCATACGGTGGACAGATTTCTAAGTCTTTCAACTAGAGAACCTCAGCAATAAATATCAAGAACTGAAGTCCACACTTGTTAAAAGCTGGACTCTGCCTTCTAGCTCCAAATAAGTATCAGCTGTTTGACACAAGCTTTCCAAGTCAGCTAAAGGCCAAGAGGGTGGTTAGTGCAAAGCTAAGAAGCATCGTTCTCAGAGAGTGAAGTGCCGAAGTGACCCTCTTTGCCAGCCACTCGCCGCTGAAGACATTCTGTTCTCTCTCGTTCTGGGTGTCTATCATTCGTTGGTGGACATAGGCTTGTCAGTTACACTGTCAGTCCTTACGCTGTAAGACTTGACTATTCATCCCAACCTGTAAGTCACCCAGCGAGTCACAGAAATGGGCAACTGGTCTTAAGAGTGCAGGGTGACACCTCTGCAGAGGCTTGGAGAAAAGATGACAGGGAGACAGCACCTCGGCTTCTAATGATGCTACAGACAAAAGATCCAAACACCCAACCCTCTATTGCTCCAGGCACTGAAACCTCACAAATCCTCAAAACAACCAAATCCAGAGAGGCTGTCCTTAGAGGAACCTTTCTAGATGCTGTGGGTATTGGTTGAGATCATACTGTTTCTCCAAGCGTTTTTCTCCACGCCCTCGGTTTTGTTCGGGAAGATTTTACCAATTATTCATCTACTCTCCACAGATTAACAAAAATTTACAAAATTCTGAAAAACCAATTCAAAAGAACCCGTGCACTCCAATGTTCACAGCAGCACAATTCACAATAGCCAAGTGCTGGAAACAACCTAGGTGCCCATCTACAAATGAGGGGATCGAGAAACTAAGGTACATTTACACAATGGAATTCTACGCAGCAGAGAGGAAGAAGGAGCTTATACCCTTTGCAACAGCATGGATGGAACTGGAGAGCATTACGCTAAGTGAAGTAAGCCAGGCGGTGAGGGACAAATACCATATGATCTCACCTTTAACTGGAACATAATCAACAAAAGCAGAAAGCAAGCAAAACATAACCAGAGACATTGAAATTAAGAACAGTTTAACGATAGCCATGAAGGAGGGGGGAGGGGACTATGGGGAGAAGGGTTTTCAGGAACCACTATAGAGGACACATGGACAGAACCAAGGGGGAGGAGGGAGGCAGGGAAGGGAGGTGGGGTTGCGGGGGGAGGGGAGGGGAGAGGATGCAGACAACTGTAATTGAACAACAATAAAGTAATTATTTTTTTTTTAATTACAAAATTCATTCATGTGATTCTTCTTAAAATGCCTGGGACTTTTGTACATTGTAATAAAAAATAAAAACAGGTTCCCAACCCCCCTCCCCATCTCCCTAATACACTTAAAACTACTCTCCTGCCTGGGAATTCAGTTACCACGAAAATAAGGTTGCACCATTAACACAGGCGTAAGATGGGAACATCAGTAAATAAAATGAAGTCATCCGTGATACGTATAACATATATAACACAACTCAGACTCTAAGTACGGAGGCCTTAACTAACATTCCAAAGAGAACCATGGATCAGCCCCCCCCCCCCCAAAGTAGAAACAGACAGGCAGAAAGCATCGCAATCAAAGGAGCAGTACACTAAGCATTTCTGTGTGTATCCTGGAAGGGCAGCTGTGGCCACTGCACCTGATGCATAAAAAGCAGTCCAGTTCTGTTCAGCAGTTCCTCTTATCCAAATAACCAACTTAGCCAGTCCCGATCTCTGACAAGCAACCCCTGACCCTTCCGAGAATCCTGAGTTTTGTATTCCTCTCTGGGCCTCCTTCACACACTGAGTCAATTATAAGCTCTCTGGAAATTTCCACCAGTTTCTAACATAAATTGTTCCTCGCCATTTGCCAGCATGTTTTCAATGGCTCTAAGCATCTTCCAGGCTCCTCGCCATCCACAGGAGTCTTACCGGGATCTCCCTCCAAAGCAGTTTGTGCTGGGGGGCTGGTGCCGGTTCTCTGGAGTGACAGCTGTCCCGCTGGATTCTCTCGAAGGTGGCTGTGATCCTGGAAAGGGGTCCGTCACAAGAAAGACAAATGTTGAGAAGCTCGGCCCTTGCTTGCGATGTGGCTATGGGAACAGAGCTCACCTGTGTATTAGAGCGACTCACTACGGTGGGACACTGGCAGTCAAGCAAGCTGCAGCCACCAGCACGAGGAGGAACTGGCACCACGGCCAGGTGAGATCTGATCAGGGCCACGAATCAGGGGGGCTCACACCTGGGAAACAGCTCTCCTTCTCTAAGACCTTCAGGAATGTCTACAGCACTTACAAGCATGTTGCCTTACACAGTACATGAACCTCAGGCAACCACATGGCACAGAGAACAGAAGCTGACCACGCAAAGTTGGGGCAAGGAATTGGGGCATTTCTCCATATCACAACCAGAGAGCTTTTAAAAAGCCAAATCAGATTCAATTAAAATCAAATCATGATACAGTTCTGCTAAAAACCTTTCGACAGCTTCCTGCTTCTTAGGATGGGGATCAAAATCCTTACCAAGGCCTTCAAGGCTGTGGGATCTGAGCCGTCCTGCCTCTGCGGCCTCACCTCCCACCACTCTCCTTGCTCCCACAACCCAGCCGCCCTGGACTCCCCTGTTCCTACCACAGGCTAAGCTCACTCCCACCTCAGAGTCTTTGCACATGGGACCATCCACCTCTGACTCAGCCACCCCTTGACCTACAACCCCACCTTGGCCTGTCTAAACTCCTTACACTCCAGCAGACATCAGCTTCCTCAAAGAAATTTTCCCTGCCCCCTCCAATTTAGATGAGATCTCCTAAAGTACACAAATCTCATACCACCCACTACCTTTCCTTCATAGCTTTTGTCACCGTTAATAGTTATTTGTGTATTTACTTATTTGATGTCTAGCATCCCCTGCCCCCACTAAGTAAATGATAAGCTCCTGGGAGGGGATACCATGTGAATTTTGCCCCTGCCATCTAGCTAGCACCTGGTCCAAGATCTAGCACATCTTGGTGCTCAGTTATCTATATAGGTGCTGTTTTTCTCCATGCACCAAAAGTACCCAAGCGCCATCCAGTCCAGTTGAGGGAGGAATCTCAAGTCAAGGCCCCACCCACCATTCACTGAGTGCCCTTGAATTAGAATTCAAATTTCACTCCCTTGAAGCTACAGAAAGCCTGTTTCGGGCCTGGAAAGTACCTTAGTTACATCACATTTAACAAGAAAAATTATGGAGAAACCCAACCCATCTCAGACTCCATGAAATAATTTCCTGCTAGATCCAAAGGTGACTAATTTGAGACTAGATCAAAAAAACAAACAGCCCACATTCAGGGCATAGCAGGAAACACTCCAAATGCCCTGCTTCTGTATATATTTTGCTAGTGTAAATCCCTTAAGACACAGAGTCCCCTTTCCCAACCAATACCATCTCATAAAAGACACCTTCAAGCTCCCTAGGAAGGTTAACTGTACTGGGATGAAGAAAAATGGGCCAAGCAACATTTAATAAAGACATTTTATTTTCCAAAGCCCATGTGGGATGAAAAGTTGTTTTTCCCTGCTCTCAAACCAAGCAACGCTTACAAAGACTTGACATTTACTTTGGTCCTTTATCAGAAAGCTGTCCTTGTAAAATCATGTCATCATTTTGATCATGCTATGGATGCTAAAAAGAATCAGGGGCAGCTATGGCCAGGGCTGGCTGAGCCGTACCCACACCCAGGGGCCTGGTAGAGAACCAAACCCTGGACACGGCCTCCACTCCCCGCCCCACCCCTGGGAGCAGCGCAGCACTCACCGTCTGTCACGGCGCTGCCATTAGGCACGCTTCCCAGATCAACAGTCGGCCCGTCCAGGAAAATTGTCAGCTCACCGCCCGAGACAACACCGCCTTTGTTCTCCGTCTGCAGGTTCAGGGTCAGCTGTGTGTTCTCCACTGTTGGACACAAAAGGCAACATGGATGGAAGAAAGCAAAGGCACCCGGAGTTAAGATTCTGTGAGTTATAAGCTCCCACTTCGCCTACTCTGACTCCCCGGCAACATTTTCCTGCATCTTCAAGTCTGTCTTGTGGTGCGGAAAAAAGAAAGTGAAGGAATATTTGTCTAATCGTCACCACTGTTGTATAAGGCTGGTGAGGAAGGCTGTACCCTTCTAAACATTTTAGATTATTAGGTTAACTACATAACATCTACATTACTTATTTGTTTGCTTGCTTATACTTGCGGGGCCACTACAAAAGAGAGATACTGATGGCCCACAGAGGCAGAAACAGTTCTGTCAAGCAGCATCCCCTACCCATAGAAAAAACAGTGGTGAAAAGAAAAGAAACAGGTTAGGAGACCCTGAGGAAATGTCATCAGGAGTCCATCTCTAGGTGAAGGATTTCAGGGGCTTATTCTTTTCTTACTTGTGTTAAAAAGTGGTGGTGTTTTCAACTCTAAAAATGTTTCATTTTGAAATAAGGAAAAAGTTTTTAAGCAATAAAACTTCCATACAAGCCCATCAGCCGCAGAGTGGCGCGGCCCTGGGTCAGTCCCGGAGGGAGAGATGGGCCAACACCTGGCTTTGTGACTGAGGTGGGAAGGCA